>JAJJWN010000495.1:0-15930 GCA_021655885.1 Fusarium abutilonis | reverse complement strand
CCTCTTGCCCAATAACCTTACAGTTATATAATAATTAAAATATTAAAAATATAATAAGGTTTTGATTAGCTGTTTTTATTATTAAAAACCTTACTTATTAGGCAGAGGAGGGTAAACTTAAAGTTGGTTAATTATATAAAAGTAAAACCCATGGCAAATTCTTAACTTCAACACCGAAGATATAAACAATTACCAATATACATTTTCCTGGCTCTTATATAAACCTTAAAGGTAGAGTCTCTTTGCGTTCAACTTTCTCCAATCGTCCTCTCCTTTCTCAGCAACAGGTGTTTTAGTAGAAGTAATAGGCTTGAATGCAATGTAGCCTACTTCATCTCTGGGCTTCACATCCGACAAATGAACTCTCAGATTTCCCAAAACCCTCGCTCTCGTGGGACCATCTAGACCTGAGCCTCCAGGTGGCAAGTCCATGTATGGATTTTCGCGCGTTAACGAACTCGCAAATCCTAGTATATCTGGCCCACGAATGAGGCCTTGAAGGACTAGTCCAGCGATCGCCAAGATCTCAAGACAGATCGTGGTAATCATGAGTACAGTCATCCACATATGGTTGACACGATAGACATTATCTAGAGTTGTTGCAGTGGCCTCAGTTTGGTTCATGAAATTGGTTAGGCCGGATAATGAAATATTAAGCGCATCTGCTGGCGGATGATTATGGAATGATGCTCTAGTATGATTGGAAGGATTCAAGGTCGCTTCCCAGAATGTGTTGAAGACTGTGGTCAAACGCCTTGAAAAGTCTTTCGTGGATACTTTGGTCCAGTCCGACTCCAGCCGAGGGCTAAAAGGATATTGCTCACCCGCCAGGTAGTTGTCCGTCGAAGAAATATAAATGTAACTTCTCGGCCCTTCAACAGTCCGCCAGGACTCGATAACGTAGCCACGCTGTAAGGTTTGCAACGAAATAGTACTATGATAGTAGTAGTTATCGGTAAGAAGTCGAATTGACGGCCGAAGTCGCTTCTGATGGGTTGCCTGGCAGTTCGTTGATGAACTGGAGGAGTTGCAAAGAATATCTGTTGAAACAATGATCGGTTTTATGGTGCAATTGAATAGGCTCACGCTCAACGGGCTGCTGTCCCTTGTTGCATAGACCATGGTCGCGGGCGGGATAGCATCAACCGATATTGGTTTCCTGTCATCGGGATGATATGCTGTGAGATTGGGGATGGTGAAATAGGCACCAAAAGAGCTTGGTAGCTCATTACCATAGAAAAATATCTCTGATAAATTCAGATGACTTTCTGGAAAGTAGCTTTGTGATTCATTGACCTGGAGACCAGTCTTGGGTAGTTGACAGTCAAAGTCAAAGTAAGATGTTTCGATACTAAAATTATATTCTGCAGCACCATGGACGATATTAAGTCCCTGTAGCGGAATCCCAAGTAGAGAGGTGTAGGAATAATTACCAGCAGTGAGTGCTTCTCGATCGATGGTACGTTTGTCGTCAGTATCGAGATCATGTGGCCATTGAGGAATCTTGGGTAAGTTCCATAAATCCACGGGAGACTCTTTTTGCGCTGGCGCAGCCATGAGGCTGGCTAGGTAGAGGATATTGATACTCTCCCCTTTGTCCATACTGCCACCATCCAATTCGTCCGATTGATAAGCCGGATGACTGTAGTAAACGACACCTGGCTTCTCTGTGGCCTCTTTTGCCTTTGTGAGCAGTCTGGCTGCGCTCTGGCCGCCAAGAGGAGATAACCCCCATGTGAGAACAATGATGACGCCAATTAGTACCCGAGTGCGCACAAAAAACAGGCGCTCTACGGCGCCAGCAAGGTTTTGGCTGCCAAATATCTGTTCTAGTGTAGCCAATTCAATGCCTCGTCGCTTCTCTAGACGCCAGCGAGCAAGATTCTTAAAAAAGCGACTGGCCACTGCGGCGAAGACAATGGGGTAGATAGTTGGGCTGAGAAGGGTCAAGTTCAGGACGTTGTCCCCGTAAGAGGATATGGGCTTTTTCTCAAGTCGGAGGGACGCAATAGCGAGAGCTAAGCAGAGATTAGCAGTGAGTATAGAATCAAGGGAGTAAGAAGTGGTCTTACAAAAGAAACACGCTGGTGCAAGCGTTAGAAGAATATCCCAAGCCCAGGATGCAAAAAGCTCCAAGCGTCCGACGCGAAGCATGTGCGGGCCTTTATGCCAGTCAGACGGCATGGAGGGTTTCTGGACTGGTTGGCGAGACTGGGCGGAGTCGGTCAGAATAGAGATTTGATCAACTTCCCGGTGAGACTCTATAGCCTCCCCAGGAAGAGAGCTGGCCACTGGTTCATAAGACATATCGTTACGTCGAAGAAATCACGGAGTTAATTGTGTGACTGCATGTCTCGCTTTGTTCCAGTAGAGGGGAAATGTTGATTTTTGTGGTTTTATCTTCTCAGAGCCTCATCAGACTCAGCCACTTTACCTATGACTTCAAGTCTGCCTGCAGGTTTCACAATATTGGCTGTGATGCGCTCGTTGTGTGCTATTTCGCCCCCGCACTGACAGTCGAGAGATGGATGGTAAGAAGTTGTCCGACATCTGCATATTTTATATAAATAGATATCACGCCGAGCCTGATCCAGATCTACTTTACTGGCTGACAATGCAAAGCTGACTGGTAAACAAGTCATCAATGCTGCACTTTGCACCACCCATACATAAGATAGTTGACCAATCAAGCGTCTTCCTCATACATCTTGACGAGTCTGCAACATGATGGCCGAGATGGAGTAAGACATCAACTTGTATACAACTATTTTTTGGCGGAATATTAATGGGAAATTTTGCATTATTCGCTCGAATTCATCCAAGATAGCCACCAGCCAGCGCCGACTCTGGAGTCGGTTTTCCGCAGAACGACGACTGCTGTCAAGCCAGTTTTGGAGGACGTTTCTCAAATATGGAACCGAATTAAGGGAATTCGGAAATTTGGTGTCATTGGTCGACTGTGCAAGGGATTCTATGGAATACTGAAAGCCCGAGTTTGTCGTGAGGGAGCGATCTCCAACGGAAAGGGTACGGTATTGCTACGGGGTAAGAGAACCAAGAGAAATGCATCGCAATTATCCACACAAGGGCGTATTCCTTGAATGGGACGTTTGTTAAAAGAGGTTACTATCTGACCGAGAACCAAGCTTATAAGCCACAGACTTACAGATTTAAATAACTGAACAAAAAGAAAACACTGACTCCGAGAAATAAGGCTTGAGAGCGCGGAGCAGGCTTTGAGAAAGCAAGTTTGGGCTGTGTAAAATTGCGTGGCCCAGAGTTTGTACAACACCGAACTATAGATGGATTACACACCATCGGGTAAAGTACCCCACTTTTAGAGACATGGAAACCTGCGGATTACCCAGCCTCCCACTTCTCGTATAGGATTCTATAAACTAGCCAGTCAAGGGCTCGAGTCGTGTCTTCTGCGAGACGCAGTTGGGCTCGCCTGTTACACGGTGAAAGCCGCATGCGTATAAGTCCTCGACAATGTCCGACTAGCGCGGAAAACAAAGAAAGCACCAATCATTATATGCTTGGGCCGAGAAGGTGAAACAGATCTGCAGTTAAATCCTAATCAAAGAACCAGGGCGACAAACGGGTCGGTTGGACAGTAGCATAGCCATCGTGGCTAGCTTCCTAACTTCCAAACAAGGCTCTGGAGCTGAAATCCCTCACTGCTTTCTGAGCAGCAAGGCTTCAACAGTCACTGAAGTATGCCCATCAGAAGCTCCATACTATTGAAAACTTTGTAAAATGCTATGAAGCTTTAACAAGCTATGGTTGGTGCAGTACCCCATGCGTCAACACAACCCCTTCCTTTCCTACCGCCACGGCATTCTTATTCCCATACTCAAGTAAAGTGACAGCAGTCACCTTCGCCTTTCTCTCTAGTTCATAGTAAACCTCGTACCCGGAAAACATTTTCCTCCCAGGCGCCCGTGATAGTACAGCTAGTTCGCTTGACTTCCAGACATGCAACTGTGCCTTTGAAGTCGACCAGATATTGGATATCAGAAACCAGAGGCTATTTAGGTATAAATGCTAGACAAAAACTTTGTTATTTATCAACATTGAAAAAAAACCAGTCTTAGAAGCCTCACATAGAAACCAGAGGCCGCCAAGAATAAATATGCGGTGTAAGGTGATCTATAGCCAGGTAACAGTATAGATAGTGATGGGGAGCAGTACTGTTCCATAGGTGAGTCCTGGTATCATTATGCAGGGATCACTCTTAATAACTCGGACGCTATCTGCACCATTCATAATGGCAGTAGTTATTCCGAAGGCAAGGTTCTCGAAAACCTATTTTATTTTGCTTTTCCGCGAAAGATGGTTTGCAAACTTCGGGTGATAGATGTCGACACCTGCTTTCCTAAGAAAGTAGGCATTAGGAGACTCCCATATTCGGTCTTGCTTCTTAGCGGTAAAGTTATCGTTCCTATTGACGCATATAGTGAATATGCGTTTTAAAAGAACGCTATTATTAAATAAAGTAGAACTATTAATTAATAGAGTAACTATAAACTATATTAGAAAAAGCTATATAAGGTTATATAACCTCACGATTAGGCAGCAGCATCTTAAGTAGGTAATTTAATTAAAATATATACTATTAATAGGTCTATACGAGAGGAATTATATTAAGAAAAGTCATAAAATAACTTTGGGACAGTGAGCCCTCTGGCCTTCCGTAGCGGCGCTAACAATAGCTGGACTGGCGGCAAGTTAGCCAATCAACAAGGGCCCAGTGATCACATGATAGGCCCTTGGCCACCGCGTAGCGCGACCTTCTTTCTTAGTCGATCTCTACAGAGAGAACATCATTGTCATGATGGCATCCAGACAATGCTTAAAAGCTCTCCCGCCTTTTAGCTCAAGACCTGTTGCCAAAAGCTTCCTACCAAGTCTACCCCGTCGACAATACCCTTATCCCCGGCCTCTCATGGCGTATTCCACCTGGACAAAGCTGGCCGCATCATTAGTGGGCTGGCTCTCACAAGCCCGAAGTCCCCCAGAGGAGCCACGCTCATTCCCACAACCTGGCTTCAGTCTTATCGACCCAGACCAAACTGTTGAAGAAGAGGAGATTCCTGAATATGTTGCTGATCGGTTCTATCCAGTACGCCTCGGTCAAATTTTCGAGGGTCGTTATCAAACTGTGACTAAGCTCGGATTTGGTAGCTCGTCGACCATATGGCTTGCCCGTGATTTGAAGTGTGTCCATCTGGTTATTTATATTCATTAAAAGCTACTGAAAATTCTGCGCTAGGCATCATAAATTCGTCGCTCTAAAAATCTACGTACATACCTCTCGTTTCCATCGAGAGCTTCCCATATACGAAACCATGAGCCCAAAACTTGCACAGACAAAGAACCCTGGACGGAACAACATCAGGCGTCTATTAGACTCTTTTGAAATCACTGGACCCCACGGAAGACACGTTGTCTTGGTGATGCAGGCTGCACAGATGAGTCTCCGTGATTTCAAGACGGTCTTCAGGCCAGACGGCTTCGACGAAAGCTTCGTGAAGGGAGCTGTTCAGGAGTTGCTCAAAGCTCTTGACTTCATCCACAGTGAAGTAAAACTCGTACACACAGGTATTTACTCATCCCCTAGCTTTTTTAAGTCGGTAAAACTAAAGCTCGGTAGACATCCATCCGGGAAATCTTTTACTCGGCCAAGATAATGACTCCCAGCTCCAGCCCTTGGCTGATATGGAGCTAAAATCCCCAGTTGCCCGAAAGCAAGTAGCAAAAGATCGAATCATATATCTCTCACGCCTCATGAAACCAAAACCAGGGCCGATGCTATTATCAGACTTCGGAGAGGCAAGGTTTGGCCCAGGACCACATGCTGGTGACATTATGCCTATTCAGTACCGGGCACCTGAGACGATAATGTATATTGCCTGGAGTTATCCGGTCGACATCTGGAGTGTTGGACTTTCGGCTTGGGATCTTCTTGGATCGAAGCGTCTTTTTACCACAAAGGACGAAGACGGCGGGGTGTACGACGCAGCACACCTGGCTGAAATGATTGCAACACTTGGTCCACCTCCTCCGGAGTTTCTGAAACGCAATCCGGAGACTACGGCTGAGTTTTGGGATGAGCAAGGTACGTGGCGTAGCTTATGACATGGCACTACTATTTCAGAAAACTCACACTCTGCACTAGGCAACTGGCTGGGTCTAGCGCCCATTCCAAAAAATCGATCATTGGAGGAGCTCGAGACGAGACTTGAGGATAGCTCAGGATTCATCGCCTTCCTTTGGCGTGTTCTTACATGGACACCGGAGGACAGGCCTACAGCAAAAGAGCTGCTTGAAGACCCATGGGTAAGTGGAGAGAAGGGCGGTAAGTAGCACAATTGGAGGAGTTAGATATTCTTGCAAAGCAAGTAGGGTACACTCTACTCAACCTATACAGTATAGAAATAAACCAGAAATACACAAGCAGCTCCCATTCACCATGCCTTTCCAGAGATAGATGACTTCTTCGTCGCAGACTTGAGCCGTCCAAAGAAATTTCCACCCATCACCGCCGTCCTCGCCACTGTTTCATCCCTTTCCTGATGCTCAGGGCACTTTCTCGGCGGTATCTTACCTTGCGACTCGTAGTAAAACCTAGACACCTCAAACTCGTGATCCGTCCCCGGCGCAACGCAGATGATCTCTTCCTTCGTCTCGTCCAGCTGCGGCCAGCAGGTATCGCACCAGTTACAACCTGGAAACTTATCTGACTTGTTCGCGCTACCGATGCACAAGATCTTACCACAGAGCTTGTTGGAGCAGCAGACTGTGTTATCCATGGTTGGCCACCATTCACGGAACTCTGGGTTCTCTGATACGAGCGTCGAGGCCTTGCTCTTGAGTAGCAATTCCCAGCAAATATGATTGCATACGTGGGTTGCGAAGAAGAACTTGAAACCATCTTTGCCGAGATTAGTGTCGGCGAGCTTGAAGCGCTCAGGGTCGAGCGTGTGGATGGCTGGGTCTGTAAGGACATGGCCGACGCCTTGAAGATCGCAGACTAGAAAACTTCCCCATGATCTCTCGTAGGTAAAATGTGAGAAAGCTTGAGCTGCCTCGTTGAACTCATCATCGAGGTTCTCTTCATTGACGTAGCTGCAGTTGTTGTTGTACTTGACATACTGTCCTTGAATAAAGGGCTCAAGCGAAACGTAGTTTGTACCTGAACCTGTCTTGCCCTTCAGACACGTCGTGACGATAAAGTCAATCGCGTACTTATTACCTGTCAAGGCGTTGAACTCAAGAGCAAAGGCCTTGCAAAGAGCCTGACATCGCATGTCTTCAGCAAGATGCGCAAGACGCTTGCCATCACGTTTGAAGGATTTGACCACGTAGGGGTTTGTCGAATGAGCAGTTTTGGCGCAGTATGCCAAACGCAATGCACCTTGCGCAAAAGGTAGTTGTCGCTTGTTGACAGTGAGTTCCATGACACTCAGCTTGATGTTATCGTCGTGAGCCATCATGTCGTTGAGTGTACCGGAGCGATGAACTACTGTGTCCGGAGAAAAGCCCTCGACAATGAGCTTATCTTCGAACCATTCTGGGTTACCCCACTTCTTCTCGCCATCTTCAGGCAATGTCTCTCTATTAGATAGACCATGCTTCTCATTAATCTCACCATCTTCATCCTCACCAATGGCGTCTAGCTGAGATGACAAACCATTCTTGTAACCTCCTTTCTCATCTGTTCGCGAAGAAGACTCTGACATTCGGATAGCCGTACGAGAAGCTGAGTTTGTGACGCTCCTGACAACTAAGTGCCGAAGAGCACTGTAGGTAGTTCCCAACTGCGCCTCTTCAAACAGCAAGTTCCCTTTGGCAGAACCTGTGCCACCAAGAGTGTTGCTACGAGGCCTAGACATAGCTTGTAAAGCTTCAGTGTAGTGATTGTTAGTCTTGAGAAGCTTGCAATCAGCCGAGGCAGCGGCATATTCTTGCAAAAACTTGAAGACCATGGTATCTGTGAGACAGTTGATCTGGAGCAAAGCGTAGTTGAGGTTAAGACCAATCATTTTCTTCAAAAGCGGTTTATACGAGAGCTTGTGAGGTTCAGACCCCATCTCATAGTAGTCATCCGCATCTTCAGACAGTCTGTGGAGGATATTGCCGTGTGGTGGCGCGTCAGCAATGTGGATGACACATCGTGTCTGGTTCTTCCAGCTGGCATTAATGGCTTTTTGTATACCGCCTAGGACATCTTCAGGCGTATCTCCGCCACCAGTTGCTCTGAGCTGGTCAATGAAAGAGCGAAACCTGTCGACATCGGTTGTAAAGTCGATGAACTGGATATTTGGCTGGTCTCCGTGATCTTTGTAACCAACAATGGCTATTCGCACCTCGGCTTCTTCATAGAAGGCCGAGGTGAGATCTTGCAAGATTCTCTTGACTTGATCCTTTGCTGCATCTATATAGCTCCCCATGGATCCTGTCGTATCCAAGAGGAATAGCAAGTCTGTTGAACAAGCCTTTTTAAACATGCCTTCAGTAGAAGGATTCTTCATGTCAGCTGCAGCCTGGGCTTCACGCTTGAGCTCAAGGACACGCAGCTTAGCTTCGGCAGCAGAAAGACCTGTCAGACCAGCCTCGCATCTGAGACGATTACTAACAGAGCGTTCTTGCTGCATCGCACGACGTAGCTCGCCACGTTCGATCTCTTGTTGGCGGACCCTCTCACGGGTATCAGATGATGTTTGGTTGGAAGTATCTGAAGCTTCTGTCCTCCTAAGCCGCTGAAGATGTGCAGCAATGGGCGGCACAGTTCTGGGCTCATCTTGGTCGAGTAAGGGAGTGTCAGTGAACTGTTCCCGGCTCTGAGTATAAGGTGGTAGGAAGGTAGATGCCGCAGAAGCGGTAGACGGAGTGGACAGAGTCAAAGTAGAAGAGTCACTGTCGGCGACTAGAGACCTCAACCTTACTTCAGCCCTAGACCCAATATATGTTGGTGATGTTGGGCTGCGTGAGATGGACGCCGACAGCGAGTAGGGCGGAGGGTCAGTCATGTTGGCCGAAGATAGTGTAAGACAGATAGATTGAAATGGTCGAGCGGCACTCAGTACCAAGATATAGCTGCGAAGATAAATGCAATCAGATTCACGGAATGGTATCACCACAATTACAAGAACTACAGTAGCATTCATCCCACGTTCTTTTAACCAAAGCAGCCTTACCAAGCTCAACTGGGCTGTTAACAAGGCTCAAAACGCCCGCTTGGGTCACAAGATCTATCATCACATATCTCATTGCCCTCTTATAGTATAATGACTTTACGCGAATCTCCAATTAGACCAATGCCACACACCTCTATTTACGGTTTGTTTTTGCCTCATAGCGGCCGGGCGAGGCGTTAGCGTAAATTTGTCTTGTTTGTTAATTCCGTGTTAGCCCTGGTCCAATTACATTCCTGCTAATCAGCCTGAGTTGCATATCAACCAGGGCCGAGCTGATAATCTCCATGTCGGCGAGCTGTCTGTGATCATCTACCCCGAGCAACTCCTAGTATAGGAAAGGAAACAAAGCTCTTCTTCCATAGAGTTCAATACAAAGTTAACATGATGAAGCAAATCACCAAAAAGGAGCATATAATAAACATAGCGAGAATTACAAGAAACAAGGATCGGCAAAGACAAATGGTCTGACTGTAATTTTGTAAAAGAAAGCCTGACGCGGGGTTCCCTCGTTAATACACGCCTTGCCAAGTCACTCATCCCTGTCAGCCCAGTAGTTTGCCTAATCCCAGGAACAACTGCCCTCTTTTGGTGAGGCTGATTAGCATTGGTTAATTGCCTGTAGTGTTGCCGTAATCTTTAGTAGTAGCGTGACAGCAGTGAGGGGGTTTTGGGCCCCGTCTCCCTCGCTACATCCAAAACATTCTTTGCATACCTAGCCGTCTTCTCATAATTCTGTTGATATTACAGTAATTCCCAATGTCTAATTGTAGCAAAAGACTGCAATAGCCCTAAAAATGGCCGGCAATCCTCGCATCGAATGGTTTCTCGGCAGAGCAGGCATTCATCCGCCTCTTCGTCTGTCACGATTGACAGAGCCCGTTGCACAAGACTTCCTACCATTTGAAGCAACCAACCGAGACGCAGCACGACAGCTTCTTGTGCAGCAAAGAACCAAAGATCCCAACTACCGACCGCCAAATCAACAGAAAAGACATATCTTCAGGTCCAAGGATCAAAAAGTAGAGGCATCCAACACAGCTCACTGGACCTTTACGAAACATGAAGCCGCAAAAGCTTTTGATCATCTTCTT
Source organism: Fusarium abutilonis (assembly GCA_021655885.1). Lineage (NCBI taxonomy): Eukaryota > Fungi > Ascomycota > Sordariomycetes > Hypocreales > Nectriaceae > Fusarium > Fusarium abutilonis. The sequence goes on along the minus strand of JAJJWN010000495.1, from coordinate 5,636 downwards.
TCGCAACAGACACTTCCTCCTGCTGGTGTTGGGCAGGCATTGTTGCTTCATACTACCTTAACTTCACTCGATGAGCTTTGGGGGCATTTCAACGACCCCCAGCTCGAAAAGAAGATGAAGAAGAATCGAATGAGTTATAGTTCAACAGGCTTCAACTCACAAGCGATGACTTGGCTGGACAAAGCGACCACATATGATAACTTCAACTATATCCATCTTCTATGCCAGACGCAGCTCAGCCAAGGAAACTTGAATAGAGCGTTCGGTATCGCCCTATCCAAGTCCTCACTCTCAGCCATGAAGCTTTTACTGAGCTTTGGAGCTGTCGCATCTGAGTACCAAGTGCAGATCGACCAGCATATCCAAGCTCAGAATTTGGAGTTGGTGGGCCTTTTACTATCAGCACACGGTGCTGTGAGTCTAGAGACATGGCAGAAATGCCTCGAGCAAGAGTTTGCCAGGTCAGAATCTGGAGAGACCCTGTCACTATCAATGCTTTTGTTATTTATATCAAACCTTCCCGGGCTAGTTTCTGGGTCTCTACTCTTGAGAGCATTGAAATTGCAGAGCCTTGAGGCGACAGCCATTGTTCTGGCATATGCCGGCTCTACCCAGGTGTTCTTCAGCGTACGTTACCAGGCTTCTGAGGTAGTATCTCACGTTCAGAACGATGAAAACAGACTAGCGCTTCTCACGTTACTTTCTGAGTCTGGCCTACTTGGAGATAATCTGATTCTCCGTGAGGAGCTACTCAAGGACGTAAAAGCTCGCCAAATGCCTCTTGTCAAGCTTCTAATCGAAGCCGGTGTCAGTGTTGATGTCCCACCACACAACGCTTTGCAATGGGCTGCCTCTCACCTCGACTTCAGCATTCTGGAAATTCTCAGACACGGGGCCTTTTCCTCACTGTCCTCGCATGTACTCAACTATTTACCCGAGTCTAGCTCTGAGCAGGACATAGTTCAGTTCATGAACTTGTTTGGGCACTTGGGCTTGATTGGTCATTTCCTCGACCTGCACATGGTTCGTGCTACGCAGAAGAAGCATACACATCTTTTACAAACATTTCTGCGTTATGGTGCGTCGGTTGAATTCGACCAAGCTGCAGCTATTCGTGCGGCATTGACTTTGGCCGACTTGGACATACTCAACGTGCTTCTGCGGGGCGATTGTTCATCAGAGATCCTTTCGACCACTATTCCTTTGGCTATGAAGATAGCTTCAAGACCGAGTCGAGCCCTTGCAACAAGAGCTCTTCTCGAGAAGGGTGTGGATAGTGAAGCACTCGGTGCTCCCTTACAAAACCTGGTATCTGAGGACGGTGACATTGACTCAGAACTGGTCAAGCTCCTCCTAGATTATAAGGCACCCGTGGACTATCCTGAGCAAATACAAGACCGTCCTATCCTGATAGCCACTACGAAAGGAGACGTGGCAGTACTGAATATGCTATGCAACGAAGGTCCACGGACGGAGACGGTGACCGCCGCCATTCCCATTGCGTTCAACAGCATCGAAGCTTATGGTTACGACCTCGCACTCGAAATGATCACACTCCTTCTTAAGCAAGGAGCATCTGGCCCTACGGTACACCAAGCACTTCTCGATGCAGTAACAACAGATGATAGGCTGGATATTGTGCGCGTACTACTTCACCACGGCGCTGACGCAAATCACCTTTCTGGCAAGGCATTCCAAAAAGCAGTTGAAACAGACAATCTTCCTCTCCTGACGCTTTTATGCAATCATAGTTTGATATCTCAAGCCAGTGTGAACGAAGTACTTCCTGGGATTATCGACCCAAAGCATTACAACCTTACTATCTTGGATTTCTTCCTAAACGCGGCATCGCGGACATCCCCAAAGCCTTCTCTTGGAAATGTCTGTGCGTTACTGAAAGGACATCTCCATTTTGCAGAGATTGTATCTTGTCTTCTACGATATGGTCTGGATGTTGATGGAGAAGAGGGTATGGTGCTTTGCTTTGCTATACAAGGAAGGAATATCGGTCTTGTCGATAATATTCTCACCTCCAATCCTAGTATTGCAACTCTTTCAAGCGCCTTCACCGAAGCATTGCAGGTAGAATCACCTGACATCAAACTCCAGCTGATGCGATGCCTGTTGGAAAAGGCCTCATCAGCGGAGATTGGACAGTCAAAAGCACTGTTTAAAGAAACAGAGAATGCCGTGAGAGGTAATCTGGATGGTCTCTGGTTACTGCTCGGTCACAAGGCTGATGTCAACTTCAACCAAGGAGAGGCTATCAAAACAGCAGCAACCGAAGCAGGATTCCCTATAATTTTCAACATGCTACTTTCTGCAGGAGCTACAAGTAAGACCACAGAAGGTGTATTTGAGGATGTAAGCTCCTCGGAAACACCCTCAAGAGTCAAGATTGGCATATACAGAAGTCTCTTGGTTTACAACAAAGACATCTCAGTCGAGGTGATATCTCGAGCACTGGTCAGAACGTTTGAGAAACACCCGAAAGACGAGCAGCTCCCCAAGCTCCTGTTGAAACATGGGGCCCAACTCAATTTCCAAACCTTGAAAGCCGCTCTTGAAAACTCACCCAGGGGCCTGTGTCAGAAGCTGATAAGTCAAGTCACTGACTTGGAGGCGAGGAATGAAATGTTTAATCATCTCAAGATTAGAACTACCATGAGTCTTGAGGATAAAAGAATAGCATATGAAGCTTTGTTGAAGCAGGGAGTCGGCCAGTTAGAACTATCCAATGCTCTCGTGGATTCGATTAGGGATGAACCGAGAAACTTAGACATCCCCAAGTTGCTTCTTGACCATGGCGCTCAAGTCAGCCACGGAGATAACGCGGCCTTCATCACTGCATTTCAATCGAATAATCTCGAGATGATAAAACTCCTGAGTCAGTACCTTGTCAAGGGCCGTCACGACAGAGCAGCAAATCTCATCTTTGAGCACCCATATCTACGAGAAAACCCATCTATCGACCCAGCCATCCGCGCCAGTATTTACGAAAGCGTGCTCCGATGTACTATTTACCAAAGAAACCTCGAACTGGCTCTCACTCACGCCCTGGAGTCCACTACATCTACTGTGACCATTGTGCGTCTCCTTCTTCAACATGGTGCTGATCCCAATGAAGAGGAAGGCCATTGCTTCTTCTTGGCAGCAAAGAACAAATCGGAGTCTTATTTCAGAGAACTATGCCGATATGCAGACTTGGCTGTAGTTCTGCCCACAATCTTGCGGCAGATTGACAAAGAAGCAGACGTGGTGCGATGGTTCCAGATTTGCTTCGAGGAGCAGCCGGCTCAAGTCGAGAGGGGGCTTTCAGAACAGCTTTTGTTTCAGTGCATGCGCATGTTCTATAACAGTACCATGCTTCTCAACCTTCTTTTAGAGAATGGCTTGTCTCCATCGGCAAAGATCATCTGGCGTATTCATAGAAATTGCGAGCAGGAAGACATTACCATGCTTATGTGGACTATTGTCTCACCACTCAAGATTGGTAACAACGTAGTTCTCTGTCTCTTGGATGAAGGGAAAGGGGGTAAGTTCTTGCTTATCAGACTCAGACTGTACTATTCTAATACTATGATAGCTCTCCCAGACTACGTAACACCAGTGACCAAGGTATCAGCAGTTTTTCTGTCCCTCCTCGACAAATCCCGAACGCCAGTTCTGGAAGCACTCCTCAAACTCGACAGCTTCAGTGCACTGAACAGCACAATCTCTGGATCGACATTCAGCTCCATGGCCGTGAACCCAAAGAAACCAAAGAACAAGTTCTCAGCTCTATTCGAAGATGACGACGAAATTTCTCCACGAGAAGCTTCCCTATTTCTAGGCAACTTCGACGCCTTCAGACTGCTGAATGTAAGGGTACCTGATGATGGAACACTCCACTTGGCTTCGCTACTAGCTCTTCCCAACTTCGTGCAGTGGCTACTCGAAACACACGAGGCAAATTACGAAGAAGAGAACTTTGGCTTCATGGTACCACTGGCCCTTGCGTGCTACTCCAAGCCCTTTCCCTGGTGCAAAGTCGCCAAAGAGGAAACAGAGTGGGCTGCTCGCTTAGAAGAGACGATGAAGATTCTAATTCCGAAGACGTTGACGGGTTGGAGATACCGGCAGAAACTTCCCTTGCATCTCGCACTAGACAACGGACCTGAGGTTACTCTGGCTATGCTTCGAGCGCTCAACGTGAAGGCAGAGGCGGATCCAGAGAAGAAGTATCTTTATACGGATAAGAGTGGGATGAAATACTCTCCTTGTGAGTATGTTGAGACATTTGTGGAGGTTAGTGACAAGGAAAAGAATAAACTGAAGCGTTGTCTTAACGAGCATGGACTGCACTGAGGTCAATCGTGCGTGGGTATGTGTCAATCCATTTATTTATTCCATATTTTGCTAGTGAAGAAGTTTCGTAATAGACTTGCCCTTATTTACACCCTTGTAAACATCGATCCAAACCTTGGGATGATCCTCAATCGTCGCAGGAACCATGTCTTCAATATCGACATTGATTCGGCCCTCAACTGCCGCTTTGATGAGCTCCTCCATAGCCTTGGGCACCTGATCCATATAATCAAAGAGGAGGAATCCCTTGATAGTTATTCTCGCAGAAACAATCTCGAACCAGTTACGCAGCATGGTCGGCTCACCAGAGTTATACAAGCTAACTGCTCCGCACACAACAATAGTACCAAACTTCTTCATGCGGGTGAGTAACGCATCGAGAACTGCTCCGCCGACGTTATCAAAGTAGACATCTACTTCATCTGGCGTGGCGTCCTTCAAATCCTGCGCAAATGTCGGACTTTTATAGTTGACGCAAGCATGGGCGCCGAGATGGTCTCGCACCCAAGCGCACTTTTCTTCGCTGCCGGCAATGCCAACAACTCGCTTGGCGCCCAGCAGCTTAACGGCCGTCTGCACAACTATAGATCCTGTAGCTCCTGCTGCGGCAGATACAACGATAGTATGCTCGGGCTTGGGTTGGCCGATGTGGAGAAGACCGACGTAGCCCGCTAGACCAGAGCTTCCGAAGGCACCGAGGTAGTGGCTGATGGAGAGACCAGAAGGCAGGGGGGCGATGTTCTGGGCGGTAGCAGCGTCTAGAATGATCCTGTTGCACCACGTAGAGAGAATAGGTTCCATAACGAAGTCGCCCGTCTTGAACTTTTCTGACTTTGACTCTAGGACTTCGCCAATGATTCCAGAGTGCATTGGGTCTCCAATATGCATGGGAGGAACGTACATGCGCTCCTCGTCAACTGTACAGCCGATAAAAGTTCGAAGACCCGCATCATTGGAGATGTAGAGCACTTTGACAAGGATCTGCTCGTCCTGGAGTGGCGGTAGCTCAACGGTCTGAAGTGTAAATGTTGGCTCTGGGCCTTCAATGGTGGGTATGCTGTTGGTCTTGTTGGCGAAGAACCATTGTTTGACGGGAGTATTATCGGCCATTTTTAAGTTGAAAAAGAGAAAAAGGATATAATGGAGGATGTAAAATAAATATGGTTTTGGTCTTGTTTATAAGTGTTTTTCAACCCTGTCCTTATCAGCTCTACCTAAGCTAAGGTATAGTGGCACCTTAGTCTGCACCTTATAAAAGGTATAAATATAAAAATAACTAATATACTTTA
>JAJJWN010000494.1:0-26511 GCA_021655885.1 Fusarium abutilonis | reverse complement strand
CCGAAGCCCAGCCTCGTATTTTGTAAATCGATTGATTCACAGCAACGGAGATTTTATCCAGGGCAGTAATAAGCACAAGCGTCTTGACCCGAAGATCCCGGCGCTGATTAAGCGCTTTGACAATAATATTTCGCGTCAGCCTTGATTAGATCGATTGTGTGTGATCCCCAACTATTGTCCTGGGCGACGGGGAGAGTCTCGATATGTTTGGGGACGCGTTTAGTCGGTCGTTTGTCTCTTTGAAACTGTTTGTAATACTCAGTCTTGCAGTCGCCTCTGCCTCGGCCGACTCGGAAATTCCGGCCCTGCAACGGTGTCCAGATTATGTTGCATCTCATGGCAAGTTACATCTAGTGAGAAGCTTCTCAAATACTAACAAACCTTCAGCACCTTTAGTCTGGCTGCATCCAGAAGAGCGCTTCTTTCCAAGTGACCTCTCTGCTCACATCCACAACACGATACCCATGTTAAATGGGCAGCCAATTAGCGGTCCTTCTTCCATTGACCTGAATAACTTGGCAACACTGAACGATTATGGAGATCAGGATGTTGCTCTCACTTCGAAAGAAGATCCCCTCACTTATCCGCCTTGGATCCTCGGTGAAGGGCCAGACGGGAATGGGCGAATACACAGCTCTACGCCCTGCGCTGTGATTTTGGTAGAGAAGAACGACGTTGATGTTGACGCATTCTACTTTTACTTTTACTCTTTTAACGAAGGGCCCAACATCACCCAAGTCCTTGAGCCGATTAACAGATTCGTTGCCGGCGATAACCTATCGTCGGGAATGCATTTTGGTAACCATGTGGGAGACTGGTGAGTCATGACTGGATCTTGGGAACAACTCATATGCTGTTGCTGACAAGCCCTATGAAGGGAGCATAACATGGTTAGGTTCCATAATGGAACACCTGTCGGAATCTACTACAGTCAGCACATTGATGGCATGGCATACAGTTGGGATGATGCAAGGATAAATATAACCGACGGACGGGTATGTTACCATCACTCCCTTTCTGGTATCAGGACGAGTAACTGATTGATAATATTTAGCCTTTTGTGTACAGCGCCCTTGGCTCACACGCCAACTATGCTGAAAGAGGGTATGTCACTTCACTTCTTCTCTCCCCAGACTCATGCTTACGGGATCATAGCGAACAAATTCACAATGCAGCAATCATTGACTACTGTGACGAGGGCCAAAGGTGGGATCCGGTTCAATCAGCTTACTTCTACCGCTTCAACCCAGACACCTTTACAATCACGCCGATAATACCACCCAACGAGCCATCCTCAACCAAGGCCGCGCAGAATCTAACGTCATGGTTCGACTTCACTGGACATTGGGGAGACATTCAGTACCCGGACTCTGATCCACGTCAAGAAACCGTGCCGCACTTTGGGCTCAAGCGCTTCAACTCTGGCCCGAACGGCCCACGTTACAAGCACCTCGTCCGAAAGGGCCTTGTGCGGGATCATGCGCGTGAGGTGAGCTGGAAAGAGTGGGCGGTGAGCGTGTTCATGGCGTGGTACCCTTGTTGTATAAGGGGGTGGAGGCTATGGAGATCGATAGGAATTATAGTCGTGCTTCTATCGGCAGTTGTACTTGCGATTATACTAGGGGTTAGGAGATATAAGACGTGGAGACAAAGAACGGCCTATAGCCAGTTGAGAGAAGAGGATATCCCGATGGAAGAGTTGCGGAGGGAGGAGGAGTTTTTGATATCTTCTGATGATGAGAACGACTTTCGCAAATAAACATGGACACTGATATGTCTATGCTAGGTCTATGGACAGTATCAAACGATATGAACTTCTCATTGTTACTAATCACTATAGAAGAACATCATGAGGAATAGACAAGAGAGAATGCCGATAAAGCTTCGTTCTCCGGGAATGAAGGTGACGGGGTATTTGGATCTATCATTCCTTGACGTGTGTAATATCAGCCCTTGATTCCTATATGGATCATGAATGATTCCATCCGCCCCCTGCCTCAAAGATACGGCCAACTGCTTGACTCACCTTGAGCAGGTGACGGTCACGCAGTCTTGCCGCTACAAGAGATACTCCGACAGGCATACCGTTCTGACTGCGGAATCCTGGGATATTGATCACTGGAGTGTGTAAAGCCTGTGGTTCATGAGTAATCTTGCTGTTTCCTAGGCTTCATTTACTTACCGTCCAAGTAGACGCAAATTCCGGACTGCCAGTATTACCCAGTCCTTCGGGAGCCTCACCAATCACACTTGGTACCAGAACAGCAACGTATTCATCCGCTATCTTATCGAAGCGAGGACGCAAAGCTGCAAGTCCATCGTAGGAATCAAGCTCAGCCCTACGAGAACCCTTCTGCTTGTTCTCGACCCATCCAACCAGTCGTTGATCAAGCTGATCTCTGGCATGTCGATACTCGGGGAGAAGACTCGTTCCACCCTCACGGCCTGTCAGGTTAGAGTGCCAGGTGACAACCAGGTCAAAGTCTCGGCCGAGCTCGAGTTTGTCGACCTGGGCGCCGTGAGCTCTAAGAAGCTCTACCGCTTTAGCCATGGCAGCTACTGTTCCCTCCTCAGCTAGTTCCCACTGCGCAGTTGTACACACTGCAAATTTGGCGCCTTTTATCTCTGTGAATTGGCTTTCATCATAATCATGAAGGGCAAAAACGTCAGCCAACATCTGTATATCCTCAACGCTCCTGGCGAAAAAGCCAAGTGTGTCAAAACTTGGAGCACAAAACTTCTGCCCTTCACGCGTGATGGTGTTCCACGTAGGCTTGAAACCGTAAATACCGTTGAACGCGGCTGGCCGAACGATGGAGCCCATGGTTTGTGAGCCCAAGGCTATGGGGATTTGAAAGTCTGCTACAGCTGCGGCTGAACCGGAGGAGGAGCCTCCGGGTGTACGGGATGTGTTGTGAGGGTTTCGAGTGGCGGGGCCGATAAAAGAGGATGCAAATTCAGTGGTGGTTGTTTTCCCTGAGTAAGTGTTTGGTGAGCAGGGGCATGTTTAAACAAGTTTATATAGTAGCTTACCGAAGATAAGACATCCGGCTTTTCGGAGAACCATGACAGATCCAGCGTCAATTTCGGGATGGTCATTCTTGTATATAATTGACCCATGTGCAGTTGGCATATCTGTCATCAATGTTAAAAGGAAATTCGTCTTAAACTCGGCCTGAAATGGCTTGTTACTGTTGTCTGACCTTTTGTCAAAATAATGTCCTTTACTGCCACTGGAAGGCCATGCAGCAGCCCTCTCTGATCCAGAGGAACTCTATCAAGAGCCCTCGCCTGCTCCAGGACAAACTTTGGGTCAAGATACGCCCAGGCTTTAACATCGTCGTCGCGTTGGCCGATTCGATCAAGTAAAGAGGCTGCATACTGTTCGACACTGAGTTCCCCCGATTGAAGCTTTTGCAAAGCCTGGGTGGCTGTAAGACGCCAGAGCTCCATGGTTCCGAACATACGCTTTTTCTTCCTCCAACTTTAAGACTGGCTTTGCTACATATGCAGAGAAAACGTTGACGTTCCCCCGCTCGATATCATAGGATCCACTGAGGAGGGGGTTCGGGATCATCAGCCGATGCCTGTTCATGGCAATAATATCAAACATCAGCTGATTCTTCGGGACATTGAGAGACAACACTGAAGGATACTTGTTTAATTCAATACACTGCTTCTTTCGATTAGGGGTGTTTACTCAAAGGGAACCTTGGCTCAGATACACGCACAAAGACAGAAATATTCAGACATTCACACCATTAGCAGCATCCGTCCAACTATGGATCACTGCACCAGCCTCCATCAACAACATAAGAACTCCCCGTAACACCACTAGCTTCATCACTGCCCAAAAACACAATCACCTTGGCTACATCCTCAGGAACCAGATCCCGCTGCAAGCTCTGGCCCCGCATCACCTCCTCCCGATACTCCGGCGTCAGAACCTCAGCTCTCTGTCTATCGGTCGCGATGGCACCGGGCATGACGCTGTTAATGCGGATATTGAACCGCCCAAATTCTTTGCTCTGTGTACGCGTAAGGCCCATGATAGCGGCTTTGCATGCCCCATACACTGGTGTTCCTTGTGCGGGGATGCGCCAAGTGATGGAGCCCAGGTTGATGATGCTACCACCTCCAGCCTCTTTCATGCTCGGTATGATGGCTTGGCTTAGGAAGAAGACGTGTCGGAGGTTGGTGTTGATATTGATGTCCCAGTCCTCAGCAGTGACATTTTCCGTGGCAAGTCTGGCCCTGTTACCAGCAGCCGCTGCATTATTGACTAACACGTTTATCGGACCATGTTCTAGGAGTATTTCTCTGACTGTACTCTGGAGTTTAGCGAGATCGGAAACGTCGCATTCGTAAAAGATAGGTGTTTTGATCGTCTCTTCCTTGTCTTTAGAATGAGACACGACTAGACCAATTGTTTGCTGCGCCGAAGACGCAGAAATGTCGAGGAAAATCACTTTGCATCCTTGAAGAGCAAATAATTCCACTGTTGAGGCACCGATTCCTTCTGCACCGCCTGTAATAAGGACTGTCTTGTCCCGTAAGCTGGGGTAGATGGCGTGCGTTGATGCCATATTTGAGGTGATGGTCGCAACCTGGGAAAGAAGTAAGAAGTATTCTTTGCTGTTGATCATGTTATATATAGCAAGGATGACAACTGAGGGAGGGGGGGCGAGAAGGGTATGGCCAATACTGGGGTTACGCAGGGTATCTAATAAACCCCTCTTCAACATTACCAAGCCACTAAATATGCAATGGCTTGAATGAAAACCTGCTGGCTGCATTATGCGGAGTTGGGTTATGTATTACCTTGAGTCGGGGAATACGATTGGTCTGTATAGTTCCAGTGTCAGACAATAGTACCCAAAATACATACAGCAAACTATCACGGCATTTCATCATCCCTAAAGTCTCACTGAAAGGATCGCTCTTACGATATTAGACAGTATATTCATTGAATTTGAAAGAAACCTACGTCCAAATGGGTTGACCGAAACACAATCCGATCAAAAGTCCGTCAACCTGAGTCCTTTCACCTGTTCCAACACCTGATTAACCCGTGGTGATAGTGCACCGCTTAGTGTGCAAGGGTGATCTATCATCTTGCCAGGAACACGCCAACGAGGTACTGACAAGCCAACAATTGCGCTTCTCGCATCTTCAACCCTCCATCCATTGAAAGGCGTGGTTGGTTTCACAGTTGGTAAACCTCTGGCCCGTAGCTCTTTCATCAAAGATCCCAACAGCATGCTCGAGCATGCCGGTGAGCAGCCGGCTTTTCCTTCGAGAAGGTCTTCTTGTAAGCTATAAAGACGCTCGAAAAGTGTGTCAAGTACATGAAATCGTTGATGTTCGATTTTGTCTGATATCAGTTAGCTCAACGGATCAGAGAGCAGGACCAAGTTTTCTTACCCAATATTGGCTGTGGTATTGGTAAGTCAATAGCGCATTTTCCATAGTCGTGTAACAGAAGAAACAATGTTGCATCGCTAAACAAAGATTCCTTACGAAATACCCAAGAGATGAACATCCAGCGTGCCGGGTCCTGCTCCAGTTCTGGAGATCTCATATAACTTAACCATGCTGTAACAATGAAATCCATGATCTCGTGGCAACCATAGTAGTCAACCAATATCGCCACCTGTGATAGTGTTTCAACTGATATTTGTTTGGGGACATTCTGGTGGTGGCCGTGGATAATGTCAAGTAATATGACGAGTGCTTCTGCATCCCACTCAATAGCCTCAATCTCGTAGAAGCCTTGGCTATTCCGACGAGATTCCTTAAACTGGCTTTCGAGCATGGCTCGGAATACTGGTGAAGCCAGACTCAGATGTCTAGATGATACTCGGAACTCAACTTGGGTTGGAGTACCATCAAAAGAGTATGGTTGTAGCGTTTTAGGACCCTCAAAATCACTGTTCAAAGTTGTAGGAGAGTCTTGTTGCATCATCGGCACCATCTCTTCTAGCATCCCCTCACCTCGGTCCTCAGAACCGACGCGATCATATTCGGGTTCGGAATCCGTGTGAGTTTCGGATGGTAGCAGTTTGTTGGCGTTGGGGTATCGCAAAACGAGCAAAGTATCAGCTCGAGGGTCAAAAGTAAACATAGATTCCTTCATTTTGGAAAGTATTTAGTTATATGATTTGAATTTCAGAGGTTCAGATTGGATGGCTACTTTTAACTGAGGGGAAGTTGAGTTGGCTGCGTCATCACTCAAAGCAGTCAGTTGGAGTAACTGTTCATGTGAGCATCCCGCATCTGCGACTAGACTATTTGAGTAATGAATGGTATTTTGTTTGGTCTGTGTCACTGTCATGTAAGAAATGCCAAAGCTTGGTATCATCTAAGAACATGCGTATCCGTATATGCCTTCACACGTAGTGGCGCTGCAACCAAACATACGTTTATCAGCTTCTCTACAAGCCCTCGATATTTCTTACTGCGTGCCAGGATAGCCTTAATTGACCGGATCTATCGGCTCCCTCGGATTGAGACATGGCATGGGTCGAGTTGTATCAGCAGCAGCGTACAGACGTACAGAAACCATTACTTACTAGTATCAACCATTATATTTGGTCGTTGACAATGAAATTTGCGATGGAACTTCCACAATTCCTCGCTCAGCTTGTGTCTTCCTAGCAGCATATACTGCCATCCTTCTATTAGGCGAGTAGGGTGGCGTGGTCCAAGCTTGCTTGACGGTGTACTCATCCCAAGTATCTCCAGTTTCCAGTGCAGATTCTTCAACTCGTTCGGGCGAATAAAGAGTAGCATCCTTGATGTGGTGAGCCATTGATAATACTGTACATGGGGGCGTGCGAAACTAATTCTATATAGTAATAATGATAGTAGAGATGACTCCTATCCAGCTAGGATACGCTTGATATGCGCGCGGGGATCCTGCATCCGCACCCCCATTCCAAAGTTCCAGAAGTCCAAGAGCAGACATAACGTTATGTCTTCATCCTTGATATCATAATAAACTCCATCATTACCACCGAGGACCCAGCGCATGAAGTCGCGACACACACATGACTTTGCACCCTTTGAAGTCAAGTTCCACTTTTCGTACTCACTCGTCCGCGACATCAGGTCAGCTACAAGACAAACCCATATGAGAGAGCCCCTTGTGTATCCGTAGATAGTATCAGTGTTTGTACACTGAGGTAAGCTTGAGATGCGCTTGAGGTGCTCGCATAAGACCCTTAACAAGTGGACTGGGCCGTGGAGAGTTTCTGCTGAGCCACCCTTGACAAACTTCAGATAGAAAAGTGCTGCCAGACGAATAGAATTCCGGACCCAAGTTTTTGTTTGAAGCTGGGGGTCTATAAGACTGTTATGCAGAGTGATGTCGTCTTCTTGACTCACGAGATGGGAATGAAAGCATTCTTTTCGAGCCTCGGTAAATGGCCGAATTGGTTCAGGGAAAGCCACCAGCTTGTACTCGATCAAGTGAAACTCTTCCATCAAGGCGAGAGGGTCAAACACAATCTTGCCATGCTGAGATGAAGCAAAGTTGATAGTAGTGACAAAGATGGACAGAGATTGCATCCCATCACAGACCGCATCGTTGCCTCCACCCCGATAAACTGCCCAGCGAACAGCAGCTGCTAATGAAGTCCTTTGGCTGGAGGGCAATGCATTTGACACCGGCTTCCAAATTGAGGTCGGGGCAATGAGAGGCATAACGGCGAGTTCACAGGCTCCTTTCAGGCTCGCTCTAAAGTAGGGTCAAGTTAGCCTGAGTAAAAAAGGACATGAGATGAAACGTACTTTGCGACGAGTAATTGCACAGGTGCTGGGAGGGACTCGAGGCCCACTGCTGTGTCCACCAAGTGCTTGAGACCCTTGACGTGGACATACCAATGGTCATAGAGTCCCAAGTATGACTGGCTGCAAGTCAGACTAAGTAACTAGGATAATGAATGGTGCACATACAGCCAAGATCGCAAGGCTTGCCACAGACTGGATCAAGATGATCTTATCATCCAAACAATGTTTCCCTTGTGCCAATAGTCTATTAACCAGACTACAGAGCCTTGCAGAGTGCATTGCGAATCCAGCCGACTCCCTCTTCCCAGATTTGAGTAGCAGAAACAGGGCGCCCATACTTAGTGTACAGCGCAGCGTCAAGGGGTGCAGCATAAGACGTTCAAACCGGCTTTGGTCGAAGGAAAAGGGCTGCCATGCGACAATCTGCAGCTGTTCAAGGGGATACTGCCGTATAGGGCATGAAAAAAGATACGCATGGAAGCATTGCCTGCCCTCGTCTGATATATCTACCGGAAGTCCGTGTAGTACCCAATCGGGTATAATAATTCCCTCTGGTGATGGAAGGGTACTGTTTTGTACGTCGTTCGCTTGAGTCCATGCTTTGGTGAGTTCGAACGAGAATGAGGCATTAGCGGTTGTGTCAGCAACGGATTGATATGGAATTGATGTATTTTGACATATCGGTTTGCAGCCGTTGTACTCGTTCTTGGGCGCTATTCTTTTGTTTGGCTTGTTCCCCGCCTGGGCAGCCTTCAGATCTTCTTCTGTGACTGGTTTAGGTGTATTGTGAGACTTGAGTGGCTTTTGAGACTTGAATCTTATACCGGAAACAAACATGCGTGAGCCATTAGACGTTTTGATGTTGGTTGTAACTGTGGTATTGACAAACGAGGTGCCCTGGTGCTTATCTCTGCTCACTCGCGTACCACGTCGCGTGCTGGTTGCACATTGATTGGATTTGTCCATAATTACGAAGCTTATGGATATGAAGAAAAATTGTAGTATTTCCCCATGGTGGTGTGCTTTTGCTGTCATGAAGGGGGGGAAATTGCAGGTTGGCTTACCCACGCACCCTTGCCATTGCGGTAGCAAGAGTCAGCACTAAGGGAATATCCCTTTTAGGCAATTCTTCTATGATTGGTCGACGATTGATTGTCAGACAGAGTCAATTGACAAGGAGTCTTAAGTGGCTACAAGAACGGTCTTCCCATGCCTACGCCCTTTGCACCCAGGCACAAGACCTTGAGGATTACAGTGCTTTGACGAGTATCACCATTGAACAAAAGTCCCAGGTTTTTGTCAAGGCCTCGCTCGCCAAGTAATGGCATTACTTCTGTGACAACCTCAATAACCGAGAGGGCAGTGCCAAATTGATGACCTCCGTGGTTAGACAGAACCACGCTCATCTCGGCAGCCTTGATAACGCCCTCGACGCATTGCACCCCCTTGAAAACTATAGGCATTGAAGTTATGGTTTGAAGCCAAGGGGTATCCTCCCAGAATATGGCCAGTCAATGAAGATGGAAATAGCCCGGACTGCCCCTTGACTTTCCCTTTATTTGTGATTCTAGCATTCCGAACCGTTCATGTAAGCCACCTCTCTCGACACTCTCAGAAGCCAGTTGCATGAAGATTTAGTCTAACATGATAGACCAGCTTCTTGATTACTCTAAAAACAATAATTATATGGCTGATCAAGCTGTTTACAAAACGAGCAGGCTGGTATTTCAGCAGTGCATTGAGTCTGCTCTTTTTTATAAGAAGGCTAATCAGTATAGTAAAAGGAAGAGTGACTTGAGCGCTTATCGACACAACTCACATACATGCATGCCTATTTACTCTGCGGCCTTATCTCTTTATGAATAACCGGCCGGAACGGAACGGAACGGAATGGGGTAAGGGTGATATAGGATATACCTACTCTATAGGTATGTATGTATGTAATGTCTGGTATTTTAAGCTGCTAATACTGATCTATTATCCTTATTCGATTAGATTTTTCATGCACGCTAGCACTAGCAGATCAGTATGCGACTCTACAGCTTATCTGTTAACGATCTAGATTTGAGGAATATTGCTGATAAGGCGATTCTGATGCTTACTGCGTAATTCTGTTTCTCATATCTCCTTCTTCTGTATAGCTAGAACTTTTAGCTATCGAAATGTCTAGTCCCCGCAAGTAAATCTCGGGTTCCTTGCTTACTAGATCGGAAGAAATGAAAGACGGAGTTTCCAAACCTCACAAGGAACAAACGTCGACGGGGGTAGGCGAGGATACATACGCTCCGTACCCCGAAATCTCCCCAGCTACGAGTTCTTCATGTAGACAGACACAGCGAGGTCCACGAAGAATTGTTGACGGCCATGACAAATTCGAGGGCATCACGGATCCAAAACCTGGGAGTGTCTATCTCGCCTTCTGGGAAATATCCAACGAATTGTTCGCCGTGCTCCTCCTTCCGATGGAAGACCTTGAGAGCGTGGGCATTTTCGGCACAATAGAGAGTCTTGGTCTGGCAGAACCCCTGCCGACTTGCTACCGCTACGGCAGAGAAAGCGACAGTTATTCATGGGCCGAGAGATACGAAGAAAGGCAAACTTCGGAGCAGGAGCGCCTGTTTCCGTTTATGTACTTTAATGGTCGGGATTTTCCCGCCAGGAGTACAGTTGGTTGGATTCCCGCAAAGGATTTGAGAAAGTTTGATGTGCGAGGCAGAAACTCACATGTCACTCATATCCGTGCAGTTCGCAGGTATCTCAAGGTTCGTTCAGTGAGTGTTTCTGCAGACCAATTCCGAGGCCAAGAACAGGAGAGTGGGCAAGAGCAAGAGCATGAGCATGAGCAACAAGTAGAGCAAGAACAGAAGGATGAGAATGAGGATGAGGAAGAACAACAGGAGGACGAGGCGAACGGCCAAGATTCCCCGGATTCCGATATTATGGAAGATGTCGACGACGAAGGTTTTCAAGAAACTGAAGACGTGATCGATGGAGATTATCAAGAACCCGAGACGGAACCAGCGAATGAGCTCGGCCATAACGATACAAAGCCTTTGTACGATGCGTCTCGATCTAGGCTTTACTTAGCTAGTTCAACAGGGTCTGGATCTCGGGAACAGGCGAATAAAAAAAAACAATCCTGAGAGGCCGTCTTCGGGTAAAGACCAGGAACAAGGTGAACCTTCGAGGGGGACCCGGCCCCATCTACGCAGTCCTGCTCCATCAGCTTCTGTCCCTCCATCTCGAGTTCGGCCTATCTCATTATCCGGTGTTGCTGAAGAAGAGGAGCAAAAGCCCATTCCTGGAATGGATGTCATCTCGATATCAAGCGCAGATGACGAGAGTGAGGCTGAGACTAACCCAGCCACAGACCATGGTCAAGGTAATCCCTTTAATGACCTACCTCACATCTGTCGAGAACGAGTAGACGATGCACAACCGATCGAAAATAAACAAGCCGGAGAATCAAATACCGATGGCCATGCAGAGCCTGATGGAATCAGTTCCTCAGATGATACTCCTGCTGATCCCGCCGAAGTAACCAGATTAGCGCAAGCAGCTCAAGCCGCACTCAATGCTCCAACCCCAGGACTCTCACAGTACGACCCGTTCATGGCCTTGTCATGGCTCCATTCATACAACCAGCTGAAAGAGTGCGAACGAGAATCTCTAGGACGTACCGAGGAGAGGCCTGTTGAGGCAGAGACGCCTGAAGAAGCGACGCGCACCAACCTGAGCAGTCCAGGCGTGATGCAACCCGACGCAAGCCGGGCGACAAAGATGGAGAGTAATTTTGGTCAAAATCGGCAACTGGTGACACAAATCCATGGTGGACCGCAATCGAATGCCAGTACTCGGACTACGGCTTCACATAACCCTGAAACCTCGTCCAACCTTTCGTTGCCACCGATTAGCTCTACTGTTGCATATGTTTTACCAGACCCGAGTCCAAGAGCACAATCGCAGCCCGCGCAACCCTCTCGGCCGTCTCAAGCTCCAAGTACCGCTCCAAATCAACCTTTTCCGCGTCCTAGAACTATGCAACCCTCCCAATATCAATATTCTACTCGACACTATAACCAGGGCCAACTTCCTCCACCTTTACATCAATTACCTTCAAATGCTGTACTAGCAGGGAACAATTACTTCACGCAAGCATCTAAGAGCCATCGGCCATCTATGTTACAGTCTTCACAGACGAACCAGCCAAGCCAAGTTCTCAGTCCGCCTGCTGTGTCAAATTCATCCTTCTTCGAAAGGTCATCGTCCAGACAACAAAGTTCACAACTATCAACCCCTCAATACGCACAACCACACTCTCAACTATCACATGTCCAAGCACAACCTGCTACAAGACCATCTCCTCGGCCACGACCAAGTTCAGTGCGATCTAATCGATCACGAGCTGGTCAAGTGCACTTCGCCCCAAGACCACCTCAGCAGAGCTCAACAAATCCCGGCCCCCAAAACCACACGCAAGGTTCTACCTCAGTAAACAAATCGTCACAAGCTTCACAAGGCATCCCCAGCCCTGCCTACTCCAGAATTATTGGTGATTAGCGCCCAGCTACTGTCAATGGCTTGGTGGTACGGGAGGATCGTATGGCGGATACCCCTGAGGGAGCCGACTTTGGCAAGTGCTATGACACTAAAGTTATGTCGATGTTCGATCGGCATTACCTAGTTGGATTGCCGATAGATGAAGCAAGATGATCTAAAGACGAGATAGGGTGATTTGTGAGCTTGTTTGAAAAGAGTTGATAGAGTTAACAGAGGACATTGCCTACCCTACTATTCAATGTAGTAGAGATCCTTCGCTACTGCGTTAGGTATAGGTGCCAGTTAAATCGTTCAATGGCAACTAGTATCTTATGGCACTGGAGATATAATAGTTAGATCTTGTAAAAACTCAAACAGGTATGGAAGGCCTTCATTTTCGTGTATGATAGATCATAAAACAGACATTAACTGCATGTATAGCTGTGTCTTGGACAATTGATTCCTTTGCTTACCCTACAGAGGCTGACGCTACCAGCTGAGCGACGCGACTCAGCAGCACAAATGATACGCGCCAAGTTGTGAATCCATCAGGTCAGCTACGAAAAGAAACTGAAGTTGACTGATCAAATAAATGCCATTTCATCAGGGACCTTGTATCATGAGAGCTTATTTGAGAATGTTTCGCCTGCTACCAATTTCCTCATTCAAAAAATGGTGCCCAACTACCTCTACTTGTATCTTTCAGTGACACAGCCCTTCTATTCCACGGGTAATTGAGGTTGGTGCACGTTGTAGTTGTCCCCGCAACACGCAACGCGGGATCAAAATGATCCGTCACGTCGGGTTTTCCAATTGACAAACACTACAAACAAAGAAAAGCAGACATCTTCATCACCATCTTCATCGTCAACGCTACCCTGCGCTGCGCTACGTTACGTTACGTTACTGTCTCTTTTACATATTCGTCATCTGATTGTCTCTGTATCGTTTACCGTATTTCACCAAAACATCACTTTGTCCACACTAAAAACCCGCCACCACAACAACCATGGAGAACTATCAAAGAATAGAAAAAGTCGGAGAAGGTTATTTTCACACGCCCCCTATCTTCTGTCACTCACTAACCTCCGTTCTCAAGGTACGTACGGAGTTGTCTACAAAGCTCGTGATCTCGGCCACGACGGTCGCATCGTCGCCTTGAAAAAGATCCGTCTTGAGACCGAAGATGAGGGCGTTCCCAGCACCGCCATACGTGAGATTTCTGTTCTCAGAGAACTCAATCACGCAAATGTCGTGAGACTCCTCGACATTGTCCATGCCGACGGTCATAAGCTGTACCTCGTTATGGAGTTCCTCGACCTCGACCTCAAAAAGTACATGGACTCTCTACCAGTTACAGACGGAGGCCGAGGCAAGCCTCTTCCCGCCGGAACCGCCACAACTGTTCGCAATTTGGGAATGGACGCAAAGGTTGTCCAGAAATTCATGCTCGATCTCTGCCAAGGCATCAAGTTTTGCCATTCTCACCGTGTCTTGCATCGTGATCTGAAGCCCCAGAACCTGCTCATCGATAAGGATGGCAACCTGAAGCTAGCTGACTTCGGTCTCGCAAGAGCCTTTGGTGTCCCCCTGAGAAGCTACACCCACGAAGTTGTCACTCTGTGGTATCGTGCTCCGGAGGTCTTGCTCGGTGGACGGCAGTATTCAACTGGCATCGACATGTGGTCTGTCGGCACTATCTTTGCAGAGATGTGCTCTCGAAAACCTCTTTTCCCAGGCGACTCTGAAATTGACGAGATTTTCAAAATCTTCCGGTACGTAGTTGTCTCCATGGATAGCGATACATGAATGCTGATTCTTGCAGAACCCTTGGAACACCCGGCGAAGAGACCTGGCCTGGCGTTACTTCGTTACCGGATTTCAAGTCTTCTTTTCCCAGATGGAAACGCGACTTCAGCACCCCCTTGTGCCCCAACCTGGATGAGCAAGGTCTGGAACTTCTCGACTATATGCTCATCTGCGATCCTGTTACCCGCATCTCCGCCAAGGCGGCGCTCAACCATCCCTACTTTGACGAGATTCTATAAGCGGCTACGTCTAGTTGTGGTGACATGGTGTACTAACACTATGTCACAGGGGACGCACTTGATCACGCTGCAGCTGGGCACGGAGAAAGGAGTGGGCGGAGGGTACTGTACAGCAAGATTGAGCACTTTGAATGAAAAGATACCAGCGGAATGAATACATGAGCAAAACTGGGAGTGGTGGTTATTACATGCATGTTGTCTATCGTTGGTCTATTAGAGTTTGGTCTGTAGCACAAGGGCTTGTCAACTACCATGAGATGGAAAATATCCGTAGTTGAATAGTACATTAAGCGACCCACTGTGTATTCCAAGGATACACTTACCTATACCTATAATGATACACTGCCAGTGATAGATTAATGCTGCAGAGGCTGGCCAGTTACCGCCAGCTCAGTCTTCAAATTTCATAGTATTATTCACATTACAGAACACAAGTTTTGACATCAGATTGTATATACAAATATCTAATCGCTAAATGGTATATGTGCCCTTCCTGGCCAAGGCTAGCCCGAGTCACTAATCACAAATATGTACAGAATCTTAAAATCATCAACCTTCTAGATCTTGGCCCTGGTAGTAGCACCAATAGCAGCACCGTTTCCAGGGATAAGGAAGTCACTTCCCTGGACACGTCCATCAGCGCCACGAGGACCCTTGAGGGTCTTGGAATCAGTGCTCTTGAACGAAGCATCGTTCCAGGTACCACTCTGCCACGAGTTTCCAGAGGCAGAGACCTTGCTGGTCAGACTGACTTGCTCTCCTTTGTTGTTGACAGCAACGTTATTCGTTAGCTTGGATGTGGAAGCACGCATGTTGAAGCCATTGTCACCGTTCTTCCAGGCAGTGTTGCGGTTGAAGGTGAGAGAACCAGGGTTTCCGTTGTCGATGAAGCCCTTCTTAGCGTTCTGGAAGGCCATGCAGTTCTTGACAATGTGGCCAGCAGGGGGGTTGTCAGTGATACCCAGCTTGAAGCCATTGCCATCACCCTCGAAAGAGGGGAAGTTCCACAGGTTGAAACCGTTGTTCCAAGCGTACACCTCCTCAAGAGTAATGGGAGACTCGAACATGTACAGGTCCAGACCGTCGTCGACGTTGTCCCAGAGACGAGCGTTGCGCAGAACGTTGCCAGTGCCCTTGCCGGACTTGCAGGCGAAACCGTCGGCTGACTCGCCGTTCTTGCGGGGGTCGCGGTTGCGGTAGGAGTCGAGGTTGATGACCTGGTTGTTGGAGGAGGCACCCTCGAGCTGGAAGCCGGTCTCGTAGTTGTCGTGGGTGATCAGGCCCTCGTAGTAGTTGTTTGAGGCGTCACGGGCGTAGATGCCGTAGGGACCGTTGATGATCCTGAGAATGTGAGTGGCTGGCACTTTGATAATCTGGGATGAGAAGGACTTACTCGAGGTTGTAGAAGGCCCAGTAGTTGGCGTTCTGGATGTGGAAGACACCACGCTCAGGGTTGGGGAGGGCCTCATCGAGAGCCTTGGGGGTACTATTTCATGTTAGACTTTCAACCAACAATTTCGGGCACGAGTTCAACTTACCCAGGCATGTTCTCTCCATCAATGATAACCTTCTCGTTCTGGTAAGGCTTCACAGTGATGGGCTTGCCAGCACTACCACTCGTCTTGAACTGGATGTTCTTGGAGGGAGCATAGGTACCCTTTCGCAGATAGATGAAGTCACCAGCCTTGGCAGCATCAACAGCAGCCTGGATAGATCCATAAGGAGCCGCAAGAGTACCGGAGCCAGTACCAGAAGGAGAGACAAAGATGTCCTTGGCGTTGGCACCAGCCAAGAAGGCCAGGATAACAGCGGGAGTAAGCTTGATGACAACCATATTTGCAGAAGTGAGAGATCCAATGAGTAGACTACTGTGACTTCTTTTTCGCAGGAGATGACATTCCTCTTCATTTATTTATATTCTCTTATATCGAAGCGAGCATAATTTCCTAAATGGGGCGTACGGATCGACCCACTCCGAAAAGCGTCTCACTATCGTAGTTCCACCAATAACACACAGACAACCCCTTCTAGAAGACGGCCTTTTCAGTGGTGGCATTTTCAAAGGGGGCTATCACTGTCACTATGCTAGGCGAGTCTCCGGCGGATGTAAACTGTCAAATTGTTCCTGAGCTAACTCGTTAGAAGGTTAGCGAAAAATGGCCTTGTCAGTCTCAGCGGATTCGCCGAACTGGCGGTATGACGAAATAAGGTACGAGATTAGACCATGTTTAACTCAAATATTCGCTTTTAGTCGTGTACGAGATCCGGTGGTACAAGTTCCTCGCTAATTGCTTGGCAGACGAGCTTGGGAGAAGCGTTGAAGCTTCAGCTGGCGGTGAACAGTTAGCATTGCAAGCTAGAACATCCACCAAGTGTGAAAATCATCAAAGCTTTACCCCTTATTCATGCCTAGGTATGATTCACAGCCGTGCTCTCAACCTCCCCCAGAAAGATTCTCTGGTCCTTCTTTCTCCATCACAAGTCGATGGTTTGGCTGGCCAAATTTCGA
Source organism: Fusarium abutilonis (assembly GCA_021655885.1). Taxonomy (NCBI): domain Eukaryota; kingdom Fungi; phylum Ascomycota; class Sordariomycetes; order Hypocreales; family Nectriaceae; genus Fusarium; species Fusarium abutilonis. The sequence continues at coordinate 9,624 of JAJJWN010000494.1, read as the reverse complement.
TGTAAAGTTCCTTGCCACACAGATCTTCGCAAAGGCTTATTTGACTTTGGTCACATCAGATATGTAATTCATGGTGATGCGGTGCTGGTATTAGGTTTGCTTGGCCATTTCGAAAAGGGCTTGTACAGCGAGTCGGAAGGTTGAAGATGATTTGCAAAAGAGACTGGGAGTACTCCTGCCTGTTGACTAGATTCTGTTATTGCAATGCTGGAAGAGGTCTTCAGTAAGCTCCTGGTTCATATACATGACAAAGCTATTGAATTACTTTATCAAGTGATAGCTTGGCTTGAAAAGTAAATTTGTCCCAAAACGATAAATAACACATGTTTTTTCAAGCATTTATACTGAAATACTTACACGATTAGCCTTTTATTGTTCCTTCTACTTAATCAAGGCTCAATATAACCATATATCTATTAGACAATATCTTGATGATACTAATCTGTGAGCCAGTAAAGGTGGCAGACTTCCCTCGATGATGATTGTCTGTAGCAACGGATTGAAGCTTGGTAAGGTAACTATCTATTCGAGCTTGATGAAGCATCTTGTCAACAAAGAGATCACGACCTGTAAAAAAAATTTAATAGCTCTGACATAATACCTCTGCACATCAGTTGCAAGGTTGTGCTTACGGTCGTCATACCTACCCTATGTGCTGACATTGCCGATGGGTTTGGCCTTGCAGAAGGAGAGTAACCAAAATCAGCATCGAACAAGATCTTCCTATCCTAATCACGGTTGTGCTGTAATGCTTTTGTCGGGGATCATCTACTCGTTACAGCCTGACGTCAGGCCAATACCGGAAGCCCAAGTGTGTTGTCGTCTTACATAAGACACAACAATCGGTGATGGCCGTGATTCGGTGAATACCCAATATGGCTGTTCAGCCCTACCAACCCCGCAACGTCATCGTGATCCAACGTTTGCAGTGTGTTACGAAACACCTGAAGCAATATAAGACCCCGTGTTCCCAAGGAGCATCTCCGTCTTTGATCGGAGACACGTCCCACAGAGATCCATATCGTACAATCATCAGCATTCACAATGAGTGAGCAATCCCCTCTTTGACACCGACATATCTTCACCATAGCCAAAGCAGCTGATATGGCACCAGCAATCCAGACTACTGGGAAAGCCTTGAGCTACGGGGTTGGTTCTATTGACGCTAAAGGAGCATTCACTGCCGAGATCCGCATCACCGCACGCGTCGGACTTCAAGATATCTGGCACAGTCAATATGCCGGTAGCCAGGTGATGGGCAAGAGACCAGGCATGTACATCAAGTATCTGCCCACCAAGTATCACGAGATCAGCGGTGATATGCTCACCGGGGGGGCTTATCTCTTCGATACATTCGAGAACGCAAAGAAGTATGAGGACTGGACTACCAATGACTTCAAAGTTGGTGAGCCGGAGACAACATACTGGAAACAACCCTTGTTCAAATCCGTCGATGCCTCGGTCTGGAAAGTAATTGGTGCTCACAACTTCACGCCCGTCGACCAGCACGGCATCGGTCGCCTGCAGCGCTGGTCGTATCACCACGTGGGCGTTGAGTCCATCTTGACACAGCTGTATCCCTTACTAAAAGATGCAGCCGAGTCGAGGGGGGCGGGCTCCTTCTGGCTGCTACACCGCCCTGATGATGGAACAATAGCGGTGCACATGTCCTTCCCTAAACCGGAGAGTAATGACGATGAGACTATTCGTGAGGCAGTTGAGGACGTGACCAAGAAACGTTCTGTGGCTACTCTCTTCCCCGAGGTCTTGGAGACAGAGGTGCTGTTTGATAGAACGAGCGTTTATCATGCAGTTTGGCTCCCCATGACGGAGGGAACGAAGGGCGTTAAGGTGGAGAGTCCCAACTTTCCGGTCCTTGTGCCATCGTTGACGGATGGAGAAGCGTGAATATGGGATCGACCATAGGATGTGGAATGGTTGGATATTGATGAATTTTTGTATTGATCTTGAGTTCGTGTTAGTGAGCCATCATGCCTTTCTTTAGTGTGTTTTAATAAGTAGCTGAATCCCGGAGTGCCTTCTTCGCCGCATCAACCTCCTCCGATGTTCCACATATCAATCCAGCCCTATCATCACATCCCGTCAGTGGAGTGTTAAAGATCCTTGATCCATCCGCCGGATCAATAGCCTGGCCACCTGCACACTCAATCACAAGAGCCACGGGGAATAACTCGTAAAGCCGTCGCAGCTTGGCCTTACTCGCAGACGTCACGGGTGAAATGTAGATTCCGTGACCCTTGACCAGAGCATGATAAATATCTGGAATAAGACCACCAGAGTATCGCAGAGTGTACTTTTCATTGATATAATTGGTCACAAGACTCATGTACTTTTCACTCTCGGCGGCAGCGCGTAGGTTGGCCGGTGCAAAGTAGCGCGTTTTGAAGGGCGGTTTAGCGAGGCGAAGCTCAGGACGCGTCACGATGAATGTCTCGTCGTTGAGACTGACTTCGAAGCACAAAGGTTGAGATCCGGGGATTCTGAGTGCGACGATGGCGAGGGTTCGGGGGCCAAAGACTCCAAGAATAGAAGCAATTTGTTTCTCTGCGGGTTGTTCAAGAGCGGTCACTCCATCCCATACGCCGATGATGGTGCCTACAGACCAATTGGGTCCGATGATGGAACTACCGTCGAGGGGATCGAAAGCGACGGTGTATTGCTCAGTGTTGCTATCAGCATGAACATTCTCGCCATCGTGCGCTGGCTTTTCCACTGGATCCTCCTCGCTGCTGGCGGTTTTGATAGCAGGTGACTTGGCGATGTTCTCACGGATGATGTTTTCGGCCAAGACGTCAACGTTCAACTGCTCATCTCCAAAGGCATTTTCAGTGCCAACTATGGATACATCATGTGATCGTGTCAGCTCTTTGCCAATCACGGAGATGGCACTGAGTAGCTGAGGGATGACGGATTCGCGTAATGAGGACCGTGAGGCTTCGGAAAGTTTGGATGCGAGGAATTGAGCGAGCTCAAGCTCGGGAGCTGATGTTTGCTCTGACATTTTTTAATTTGTAAATTGTGGAAGTTCAAGTTGCCAGGGTAGAAAAGTCTGGAAGTTATCAAGTTTGTTTGCGTCACAGAAAATTGACGCAATGCCGTTGAGCATTGCCAGATGGAGTTTAGAGAGAAAGTCGGCTACGGCCCGATTAGGATTGATAACGGGCGATAAGCTCAAGTCCTGAGTTTGCCTGGGACTGTTTGTTTGTTGGATCGGTAAGTAAGTAATACTATATCATATAGGATAAAGAAACGAATCTTATGCCTTCACTTCAATTGTCTCTATCCTCTACAGCTTTTGAGACGGTGCAACAGCTTCCGCAGCGACGACATTTCCCTTCAGGAGAATAGGGCTTCCCGAGTAAAAGTTCTCGATATCACCAAAGACCTTGGCAGCCCCCTCGCTGGCACCGGCCTTTTCGAATGCCTCAACGCTCTCCCACTCGAGGGTAGCTTGGACCTGGTAGGGCGCATCAGCCTGGAATGTGAGAACCTTGTAGCTCTTGAGGCCGTAAGAGCCCCATGTACTGTAGAAGAGTGTTAGCTGATATCAGGACTGTGTGATCTTTTGTCGTCTGACTTACGATGCGACAAGAGGCATATGTGTCTTGGTGTAGTAGTCCAGGTCGAATGACGGACCGGAAGGGTAAACAACAAGGACTTGAGCCATTTTGAATTATGTAGAATGTTTGGTATTGAAAGGTGATAAGTTAGATAGAATCAACAGATAGATAACAAACAATGAAACCGAGGTTCTAATGTGAGGGGCCGCGTGGTTTTTTTTATACAGAGCGGGGTGAGTGCATCCCCCACCTTGGATTGATGAGGCGAACGGATCAACGGAACTATCCTTGAAGAGAGACGTGATTGATGGACTCATCCTCGATTACTCAGCTTTTGAAAATCAAGTGTGTCTAGCTGCTAGCATGTGCCATTTTGTGAAGGGATCAATGGTGTTGAGGGTCATTGAGACAGTTGGGGAGAAACGACACTAGCGTAATGCAGCCATCAACACTTATCGTGCCCATGCTGGCTTTTGGATGCATGATTGTCTGAATTCGAGCAATAGTCCTACGTGAGGTGCCGTAAGGCTATCGTTAGATTATGCAGCTACAGCGTCTATATATCTGATATGGTCAGTGGTTACGCGGAACATCAAACGCATTTATATTAAAGTTAAGACCAATAGAACTTGAGTTATAAGAATGTCCGAAGTCTGGTAAATAGTACTGGTATTTTGCTTTAACATTTATTAGCCATACTAATATATTAAGTACCTTTTTTATAAGTTTTATAAAAGTTAATAAATATAACTTTTATTTTTAATATAAAGCTAATTAGAAATATAAATAATATTATTCCTAGTATGAGATATTCCTAGAGTAATATTAGTTTATACAAGTATTATTCCTATCTTAATTAGTTACTAGGAGATTAGAATGATAAGGTATATAACATAACCGCAAAGGTTATAACACAGGAGGTGCACGTCTTAATTTCGGGCCCACCAAGGCCTGTAACGACAGTTTAGCTAAAAAAGGTACCTCGGGATGAGGGGAAGGGCATGCCGCACTCCAACCGGGAGATCTCACAAACCTGAATTTAGAGCCCTCTGGGTGGACGATCACTGGGTATTCTCACACATATTTTATAAGCAGTGAACAACGTGCTTGAGAAATCTACATCGTCAGAATGAGCCATGAAAATATGCACCAAGCCAAGGTTGCACTGGTTACGGCTGCCAGCAGTGGGCTCGGCGCTGCCATTGCTCGCATGTTGGCCGTCGACCTAGGCATGAACGTCGTAATCAACTTTAGCAGCAACATAACTCGTGCGCAAGATTTGGTCGAAAGAGTACAGGCGGAATGCGATTCCAGAAACACAGAGTCCCGCAACTCGATACAAGCTGTACAAGCAAACGCGTGCGACAAGACTCAGATAAAATCACTCGTCGACGAGGCAGCATCAAGATTTGGAGGCCGTCTAGATGTTGTCATATCTAACGTTGGATGGACACGGATCCGCCAGTTCTCGGATATAGATGACAATGTTGACGAGGACGACTGGGACCGCTGCTACGCGGCCAACGTCAAGAGCCACTTGTGGCTTTTTCACGCAGCCAAGGGCTACCTTGACGAAAGCAACAAACGACAAGCAGGAGCTGCCGTGTTTGTGACCACAGCCAGCCTCGCAGGGGTGATACCCAGTGGAAGTAGTATGGTATCTTATCCCTCGTTCTGCAGTAACCATTTTCATTCACTAAAAACTGCCAATGCAGTCGTATGCAGTCACCAAGGCCGCCCAGATCCACCTCGGCAAATGTCTTGCCACTATAGCAGCTCCGTCGATTAGGGTGAATACCATCTCTCCAGGCATTTTACTCACAGTACGTAAAGACCCTCGTAATCTTCAGAGGTTATCATCTCATCTTTACCCAGGAATGGGGCCTTTCTTTCCCTGCGGAGCGACTTGAGATCGCTCGTAATACAAATAAGTTGGGACGATTCGCCACAGTTGAAGACGTTGCAGAGCAAGTCAAAACTTTTGTCGTGTCTAAATCGGTGACGGGACAGAATGGGATTGTTGATGCAGGGTTTGGTCTTTGAGAGAGAAGTTCATTCATGCCAAGGTGGAGCTTTAAGTCTGAACCAATAAATGATATATTGTATGCATCTATAATACCTTGAAACCACAAGATTTTAATGGTCAATCTATTTCGTGGAGTTGTATTTGGTCATGCGCCAACAACTCGCATCCGCATGCCCTGTGTCCTTGGTGGTGTAAGACGATGAGTCTCACGGTGGGCCTCGATGCTCTGTAGGCCAGATGGGATGAGCCGCTATGGAATTGAAAGTCCTGATTTTCCCAATGGACAGAACATATGATAGACGAGACGTCACTTGGTCGAGTTTGTGGTATGTTTCGTTACAATAGCGTTTAGAAAGCTGGTTAAAAAGAGAAAATTATTTTGGTAACTATAGTCAAGAAATCAACAACTTGATCCCTCGTACATTGATCAGGATCTGCTTCTGTGCCTCTCAGCTTCCTATGAGCTTGTTGTAGCGATCAATATTCATCCTTGCCCTGGTCCGCCAGACCTGCCTCGACCTTAATCAAGAACATGATCACCTAAGGCTGTATGGACTGAGAACTCTTCAGTTAGTAGCTTTTCAAGCTAAGATGCCACACTCAACGGTTCGATTTCTCCTTTACCTAGGCCAGAGACAAGATTCAAAATTCGCGTCCTCACGGTGGCTGCACCCACTTTCAATGCCCACGTTTCCGAATCCTGTCCCCTCAAAGCCGATGCGCCCGGTGAGGCCGAAAAGCTGGCGCGTGTATGACAAGGCCAAGATTGTCAACGTTGCCGAGTCCATCATAGGCTGATAGAGCAAAACGATATTCTTTGTCTTGGGCAATCATGACGAGTGTATTATAGATATCTGCTTCGATCTAGGGACGAACCCATCATAATTCAGATCCACGTTAAGTTTCTACAATTTGGCAATCATACCACACGTTTCGAAATTTAAACCAGCATGACTCGAACGTACCTCAAAAGACCTACTGGCTCTGACTCGACCGGTAGGGTCACCAATGGATCAACACCTGATGTGGCCGGTATAGTTGAGGGAGTGATTGATAATATCCGCCAGGCGTCTTTCTCGGTCAGAAGAACAACCCAATCGATTCGGTTGGCGCGTAAGTAGCCGGCCCTATGTGGAAAAGAAAACCTGTATTCATGCTGATCACGACCCTAGGTATATCCCTGGAGGAAGGTATCCTTTACTAGCTTCGGCACATATGGCCATTTTGACCGCCAAAGTAGCAGGCGTCAGAAACATCGTGGCCTGAACGTTATTTCAGACGTTTCTCAATCGTCTCGGGGCTTGGAATGTTGAGGCTAACTAAATCTTTTCAGTATATGTATGGATAGACAAGAGCCCGAAGGGATTGCATTTGCTGTGGGGTATCTCCTCAGGGTGACCGATGGGTCTACGCTCTGCCAACATGTCGACGCTACTATTATCCATTCGTCGTATTTGGAACAGAATTCAGAACGATAAAAGGATGCCGAAGAAACCGAATCCTCATGATAGTGGCAGCCAACTTTGTAGAGATGAGTGGACACTTACTGCTAGTTGGGAATTGTACTACAATGAAATCTCACTCAAATATGAGTATAATCTGACAGTCCATGCCGTTGATTTTGAATTGCTGCACCATGCTATATGCTACCTTATCAAATTCACCGCCTAGTTTCGAGGTCTTGAACAACATCCTACTCACCAACCTCACGGTCCTCATGCCAATGGACCAAGTTCTCAATGAAACCCCAACTCCAGGTGGCTTGGCGCACTCGTCGACCCCATATATACATAGGAATCCAGAGCAACAAAACGCCCCCTGAGATTCCCGCCATAGCACCAAAAGCATTGGCATAACCACTCTCATCGATCCACGGGTTCGTGTAGAAGGAAAGGAGAAACCCGAAGGCAGCTAATACAAGTCAGTATATCAAGCTGGTCTTTCGAGCAGAGCTCTGGAGGCAAACTCACATTTAAATGCATGCTGTGTGACTGCTAACTCTCCTGCGACTGGGCGGTAACTATCGATGGTATAGACCAGGCTGATATTGGTAGATTGAACGATCGAGAAATTCACTATTGAAGCTCATTAACAAATATGTATGGATGTATAAACCCTTGAGTAACTTACAAAGCCCGAGACCGATCGTGGGTACGATCCAGTGCCAAGCGCGGTCGATGCCCACTCCATAGAGGATCAAGGCGAGGGGCGCAGTGAACACCGAGATAATCATAGTCGGCAGTCGCATCTCTGGTTGACGAACACCGTTATTACCACGAGTCAAACTATCGGCCACCATATCACTAAAGCGGCCACCAAAAAAGGCCCCGAAGCCAGCTCCTACAGGGCACGAAATAAAGCACAGCCCAGCTTGCCATGGCTGGAATCCATAAGTAGTGCTAAAAGCAATAGCGAAATTAGAACTAATTGCAACAAGGAACCCAATTGTGACAGACATCACAAGAGTGGCCCAAAGCACCGGAGGAAGAGAAAGAAGAACGACTGGGCGGAAGAAGAGCTTCAAGAAAGATTCCTTTGTATGCACGCCACTGTGTATCGATAGGCTTTGCAAATAAGTACGTTTTGGGGGTAAGGAGCTGGACGAGCGTTGATATCCCGCATCGTCTTCAGATTGAACGATCTCGTGATCCATATCCTCATCCTTTGAGTGTTGAGTGTGAGCGGTATCAGGGTTATTGATCGTCCGTGTCTCGTCCGGAATGCCACTGCGGTTGTAAACTGTCTCGGGGAAGGTGAAGATAATCAGAACGGTACAGGATCCGATCAAAGCCACCGTGATCCAGTAGATATATCGCCAGTCATTGTCAATAGTAATAAGGCCGGCGACGATGATTCCGCATCCAACGCCCGCGGATAGAGCTGTGGTATAGATGCTGAAGAAGACATCTTAGTCAAGGTAAGCTGGATGATTGAGAAAGACTACTCACGCCATAATAGCTCCTCTCTCGTGTAAGAAGAATAAATCTGAAATAGTTAACGGAGCCAAGCATTCAGCAGCGCCACAAGCAACCCCCAAAAAAATACGAGCAGCTAAAGAACTACCATATGAAGTCGCCGCACCAGCCCAGGCAGAGGCAGCGGTATAGAGTATAAAGGATGTGACATAGATAGGTCGACGGCCGAACTTCGCGATGAAGGGCATCCAGATCAGGTTACTCATGCCTTGAAGAAGAGCGGTGGTAGTGAAGAAGTAAGCGGTCTTGGCAACCTGTTGACTAAACTCGGGGCCGGGCGGCCCAAAAAACGATTCCGTGATGCTAACGATAGCGACTGTCGGCCCAGCAGCCAAAAAGTTGCTAAAGAATATAGCGAAGGAGACGAGAGTGGCGATGTAAACACGGTAAGGCTTGGACCTATATGTTGCTTAGCCGCCACTCTTATGCCATGCGGGATATCGCACGAGGTTATACCAGTTCAGGGGATCATTTGGATCATCTGATGGAGTTGGGATGAGGATGATCTCGTTAGTCTCCTCATCGCGAAGCCGAAGCTCACCCAGATTGTTGTTCTGGACACCCGACGAGCCCACGTTGTCCTTGGGACTGATACTGGACATGGTGTCAAGAACCACAGATGACAGTGGCTGGACAGTTGGTGTCAGGGGTATTTGGTGTTTGGGGAGAAGAGATGGAGGAGTGCAGTATAATACTTGAAATTCCAAGACATAGCTCGATGTATTTATGCACGTCGAGTATAACGCGATAGCTCCAATTGAGCTGGAGTTTCGGCACTGGTGGGTTGACAAACATGGAGAAGGGAATTAGAAAAAATACTGATAAGGGGGGGCTTGACTCCTAGTTTGGCTCCCGCATGGGGATCGTTACGGTCTAGCCAGATCTAGAACGCTTGAGTTAACGGGTTGATTATAAGGCACCCTATCCAGTGTAAATAGCGCCCTAAAGGTAGGATTTAAAGCTTCTAATTAGCCAGGAAAATACAAGCATAATCGTATACAGTATCTTTTTCAGCCTAAAATAAGAAAAGATCTACTAAATA
>JAJJWN010000493.1:0-55234 GCA_021655885.1 Fusarium abutilonis | reverse complement strand
CCCTGCCCAATAACCTTACAGCTGCCTTAACTATAAGGTATCTTTAAGTTAAATATTAAGAAATTATATTAGCCGCTTATTGGGCTTAAAGCCTTACCAGATTATTTATATATAAATCTTATTAATTATATATATAGAGATACCTATAAGGGTATAGATTTTAATAGTTATTTTTACTGCCCCTAAAGGCGCTTTTAGCGTTACTATTAAAGCCTTAGTAGCTATATTAGTCGGCATACTTAATATAAAAGAATAAGAAAAAATAGAGGAAAAAATTACTTATAGGATAGTCTTATATAAATCTAGCGTTATAACCCTATTTAAGTTTATAGGGGTAGTTGCTTGGCGTTCTTAGCAGGCAAGGACTTTTAAACCCTACCTCTGTACTTTTAATGCAACTCCCTTCCCCATTCTCCCCTGCCCCTAGGCACAGGAAGGAAAGGTCCGACACGCGGGCACAGAAAACGTCTACAGGGATAACCTAGCTTATTGTCAGCCAAGATACTGCGGTCAGAAAATGCGTGCGCAGCAACCCAAATACGGGGTGATACAGCATAATCATGCATTTGCCAACTTGAAAGCAAACATAGCACAGCACGTCCTAGCTTAGCACAGATATGCGGTTTTCTTTCTAGCGGCATTTGCTTCTTGTTACAGCATCCATGAAGAGACAGACTGGACAAATCCTTCAGTCAGCCCCATATGCGGAGGCTGCCTTTCTCCGGGCCGAGGTCACGGCAGTGGAATTGTTTGCTACATATGTATGTATGTATGTATGCATGCGAGTAGCTGATTTGTTTCAAAAATATCCGATTGGCTTGTCTGAGCGCTTGTTGGGTGGGTTATCGGACCATGTGTGGGATAATCACAGCTTGGCGTGGACAAGCTACACGGTCTCAATCAACATTAAATGACTTAGTAAGAAAAGACGGATCACGTTGCCACAACAAATGAAGGGATAGGTACGCGTGTATGCCTTTGCTTTCTCGCAAACTCTGCTCCAACAAACTTCAGCCACCACCTGCCAAACAACCATGCAATTTCAAGGTAGAAAGTTTATATCAAGTTACCACCTTCTCCGTCTGGCAGAAGACCCCTGTCTCCGAAAGGCCTATGATAACCCTTTGATTCCATATCCTTGTCGGTAGTTGGGGGTGATCGCCGCTTATCAAAGCCCTTTAGAGCTGGCACAGATTCTCTGTCCCCACTCGCAGGAGTCGGCGGAGCAGCTATTTCGAGTATCTTTGACCGCCCATCGCCATCTCGAGAATTGAAGAGGGGATAGTGACGTTGGTGCTTAGATGAGATGAGTGCATCCTTGGCATTGGTGACACATGCAGGGGTGTGCGTCCAAGCCCCCGTTGCAACTAGCAACTAGCCACCCACATATCGAGCCTTATTTGCAAATAAGAGCATCTGTCTGTGGGATAGGATGGGATAGGACGCATAACGCCCTACAACACTACCGCCTTGGCAATGTGACAGCCCCTGTAGATCCAGAAGTAGAGTTCTATCTCTGGCTACAAAACCAACTCAACGCCTCCAGTTTGTCGATCGATTTGTCTGTTCATGCTCAGGCTTCGAGGTTTACAAACAGTATCTACCAATCCTCCAGTATGCACGGAATTTCTCTACTGCTAGCTTCCGGCCTTGTGCCTCTTGTGGCTGGCGATGGTTGCCCTTTCGCTAAGCGAGCGACTGCTGATTCCAACTTGGTCCCTCCACGAGAGATTTCCGAGGATTTCGGCCGATGTCGCGTTGCAAGCAACCAGGCGGGTGGTGGTACCAGGAGTAAGGACTTTTGGCCCTGCCAGCTAAAACTCGACGTGTTACGCCAGTTTTCCCCACAGATCAACCCCTTGGGCGAGGAGTTTGACTATGCTGCGGCCTTCAAGTCTCTGGATTGTGAGTTTTGCAATTTTCTGACGAGAGCTTGAACAGATTTACTGACTTGATACAAAAGATGCGGCTCTTAAGAAGGACCTTCATGCCCTTCTGACAGATTCTCAAGATTGGTGGCCCGCCGACTTTGGCCACTATGGTGGTCTCTTTATCCGTATGGCCTGGCACAGCGCGGGTACCTACCGTTCTATTGATGGCCGTGGCGGTGGTGGCATGGTAAGTGTTACGCACGATAGATAATACTTTCGAAAAACCTGTAGATTAAGTCCGCTAACGTTATTACTCATAGGGTCAACAGCGCTTCGCCCCTCTCAACAGCTGGCCCGATAACCAGAACCTCGACAAGGCTCGCCGCCTTCTCTGTAAGTCATGATCTAGCTTCAGGAGATTAGGAATCTAACAACATACAGGGCCAATCAAGCAAAAGTATGGCAACAAGATCTCGTGGGCCGACTTGATGCTCCTTGCCGGCAACGTTGCTCTCGAGGGCATGGAATTTGAGCCTCTTGGCTTTGCTGGTGGTCGACCCGATACCTGGCAGGCTGATGAGTCTGTTTACTGGGGTGCTGAGTCGACTTTCGTGCCCAACGGCAACGATGTCCGATACAACGGAAGCACAGATATCTATGACCGAGCTGACAAGCTCGAGAAGCCTCTGGGCGCGACACATCTCGGTATGTAATGAATGGGCTTGCTGCTAAAGCCTGTGCATGGACATGACTAATATCTTTCAGGTCTCATTTACGTCAACCCCGAGGGTCCTGATGGCAGCTCCGACCCCAAGGCTTCTGCCCTCGATATCCGTGTGGCTTTTGACCGCATGGGTATGGATGACGAGGAGACGGCTGCTTTGATCATCGGTGGTCACACCTTTGGCAAGACTCACGGTGCTGTTCCAGGATGTAAGCTTTTCCGCACTCGAAGGATCGAAAGGACTATACTGACTTGACATGTAGCAAACATTGGCCCTGAGCCCGAGGCTGCTGACATCGGAGAGATGGGTCTCGGCTGGCACAACCGTGTTGGCTCGGGCAACGGTCCCAACCAGATGACCAGTGGACTTGAGGTTATCTGGACCAAGACTCCCACCAAGTAAGTACACCCGTCAGACAAGACTACATGTCGCTGTTGTCTGTTACTCAGAAGTTCCTATGCTAATCCAGAACAGGTGGAGCAACGATTTCCTCACCAGTCTTCTTAACAACAACTGGACTTTGGTTGAGAGCCCTGCTGGTGCCAAGCAGTGGGAGGCTCTTGACGGTACCGTCGACTACCCCGATCCTTTCGACAAGACCAAGTTCCGACGCGCCACCATGTTGACTAGCGATCTTGCCCTCATCAACGATCCCGCTTACCTCAAGATCTGCAAACGCTGGGTCGACAACCCCAAGGAGATGGGCAAGGCTTTCTCCCGTGCGTGGTTCAAGCTCCTTCACCGTGATCTTGGCCCTATCTCTCGCTACCTCGGACCCGAGGTTCCCAAGGAGCGCTTCATCTGGCAAGACCTTCTCCCTGAGAGAAAGGGTGAGCTCATCAACGACGCCGACATTGCCAGCCTCAAGTCTGAACTGCTCGCCGCTAGCGGTCTGGGTGTCTCCAAGCTCGTGTCTACTGCCTGGAACTCAGCCTCTACTTTCCGCGCCTCCGACAAGCGTGGTGGCGCCAACGGTGCTCGCATTGCTCTTGAGCCTCAGCGCAGCTGGGCAAGCAACAACCCCAAGCAGCTCCAGCAGGTTCTTTCTGCCCTCAAGGCCATCCAGAAGAAGTTCAACGCCAAGTCCAAGTCTAAGCAGGTCTCGTTGGCCGATTTGATTGTCCTTGGTGGTGTTGCTGCCGTTGAGAAGGCTGCTCAGGATGCTGGCTTCAAGGGCGTCAAGGTTCCCTTCACCCCAGGCCGTGTCGATGCTACCCAGGACCAGACTGATATCAGGAACTTTAACTTCCTGGAACCCTTGGCTGACGGTTTCCGAAACTACGGACATGGCACCACCCGAGCCCGCACTGAAGAGATTCTCGTTGACAGGGCTGCTCTTCTTACCCTGACACCCCCCGAGATGACCGTACTAGTTGGTGGTCTCCGTGCCCTCAACGCTAACTTTGACGGTTCATCCAACGGTATTCTGACTGAGAAGAAGGGTCAGCTGACCAACGACTTCTTCGTCAACCTCCTGTCTCCTGCATTCACCTGGACCAAGAAGGATACCCGAGGCGAGCTCTGGACTGGCACCGACCGTGCCTCCAAGACTGCCAAGTGGACCGCCACTCGTGCTGACCTTGTCTTTGGATCTCATGCTGAGCTTCGTGCTATTTCTGAAGTCTATGGCAGTGCCGATGCTAAGGAGAAGTTTGTGAATGATTTCATTGCTGCTTGGACCAAGGTTATGAACTTGGACCGTTTTGACGTCAAGGTTTGAGATATGGATATTTAGATGGGTTTTTTGTTTAGCTGTAATTCACTTCTTTGTTTATTTATATAACATTCAAGCACATACTAATTTTCACTTCATATTCAACCCAAGCTGTTCTGCCATTGCCGTGAATTCGGTATATCATAATTAAACCCATTACCAAAACCTTAAGAGGCTCGACTGATAAAGTCTAGATCTCGAACATAGTCGACGATTCTTTAGTGCAGATACGTGACCCGCTCATGAAGGTTTCTATCCGTAAAGAGACTTGTTGCACGATGGTCTAGGGGACAACACCTATCAGGGCTAGAGGCTTCAACATCGGTTTCCAAGTCTTCGGGTTAGACTGTTTGAACAATTATTTTGCTATGATTTGAATAGATATTGAGAGGGATAATTTAACGCTTCTCAAGGTCGTTCAGTTCAACTAATCAAGACAGGCATGATACACCATCAACGACAATTGTCTCTTAGGTGAACTCTTGGCTCTTCTTTTGTTTTTCACCCCTTTTCCCCTCAGATTTTACTTATTCCATTAATTCTTTATCCCGATTGAATCTTATGCCATACCCGCCGAATGTTTCACAGTCTCAGGATCAGTGAACGAACGAGTCACTCAGTTTAGGACCGGCAGTGTTTTGTGAACTGCACCATCGATTGAGCGCTGCAGTACCACCAAAACAAGAAGACTGCCCCATAGTTGCCAAGAGTTTGTAAAGAAATTGGACCGCAGGGGAAGTTCAGTGCTTTCGGGACTTTCAATCCTTCCTGCGTATTCCTCGATGATGAGAACATGAGGCACGTCAAAGATATGATATCAAGGCGCTGGTTACGGATAACAGTGTTGCAATCTTGTTTTATCAACCTCTGTAGAAAGATAGCATTGTCCTGCCAAGGACTAATAAACCCTTTGAATGCTTATGTGGCTTTGCTTACGTAGTTCACGGTGAGATGTGCTCTTCACGAGGCGTGCGAATTTGGACAGTAGTACATAGTTTTGGTACTAGATAACTAAAAAAGCCCCAGGCAAGTTTGGTTGTCACTACTAACAGTTTAGAATGATATTTATTCGACACTAGTGGCCAGAAGCTGACAGAAGCACGAACCAACGTCTCTCTCTGGTGTATATTCCCACGATTCTCCAGGGTATCACAGTAAGACGACACAAACAAGGGTATAGAGCAAACACTTAGCCTTTAACAGTTAGTTCCCCCTGAGTAAGCCGCTCCGAGCATGGGCCAATCATGATCGACATTGCTTACGGTGGTGGGCGAAAGTAATCAAACAAATCCAAGCTGAGTGAATATTTCTATGAATATTTCTATGAATATTTCTATTGCTGACCCTCCTTCCAACACGTTATTTGTCGGTTGATTGCACAATATGGATGGTAAGGTTCTCGCTCCGGCAAATGAAAGTTCAGCTACCGAGGTAATTTCCTATATCAAAAGCTGTGTGCTGTTGATCCTCCCCTTTCTCTTCACCTATGTCTTTACCTCGTTCGGAAACAACGGCTATCAGGATGGTCAGGTTGTGAGAGAACCGCCAAAAGTTCCATACTGGATCCCATTCGTGGGCAACACAATCGGGTTTGCCTATAATACTGAAAGTTTCCTCTGGTCAATACTGTATGCCGTGCTTGGTCTTTGAGACGCGCTTCCGCTCACTCTCTTGACAGGTCCAAATTCGGCCGCGTCCCTCTTCGCATTTGGGTGGGCGCAGAGCCCATGTACTTTATTCCACATGGCGAAACCATCCTCGACCTTTTCAAAGCATCTCGTTATTTGACCACCAAGTCACTCGGTCTTATGACCGTGCGTGATGCGTTTGGGCTCCCTCAACCTGATGTCAAGATTTACGCCGGAGACGACTCTGGAGTTGACGCTAAACCCGCCCCAGGCTGGGAACATGTAGAACCTTCGATGCGATATCACTATGTTCAGCACCGTGATCTACACACTCTTATGACGGGAAGTTCACTCGACGCCATATCTGGTAAATTTGTCCAAGTCTATTCCAAGAACATAGCTCAAGACACCAAATTCGGCGAGGGCCAGTGGACTGAGATTGATGATCTGTATGACTGGCTCAAGAACGGTCTTTTTCGTGCCACAATTGAAGCTTTGTGCGGTGAAAAATTCCTAGAGCTTTCTCCTAACTTCCCTAATGATTTCTGGACCTTCGACTCCCATCTACCCAGTCTGTTTAAAAGGCTACCCAGGTGGATTATTCCCAAGAGCTATGAGGCCAGGGACAAGGCTCAAGACAGCCTGTTGCGATACCACGAATACGCAAGGGACCAGTTGAACTTTACCGATGAAGAATTTCTGGCAAAGGAATGGACCCCCGAATATGGGGCTAAGCTTATGAGTTCGAGACAAAGAATGTTCTCAAAGCTCGGATTTAGTACGCGAGGTGGCGCTGCTCTTGATCTAGGCCTAGTGTGGGGGTAAGTATATTTGACCATCTATCAGTCTTGATTCTAAGCAGTTCCAGGATGACCGCAAATGCGATTCCTGCAGCAATTTGGATGCTTCTAGATACGTTGCTTGATAAAGACCTCACAGAGCGTGTCATGATTGAGGCTGAGCCTTCGTTCCAGGAGGGCTCTCTCTCATTCGACATCGACAAGCTTTGTTCAGGACCACTGTTGAATTCTATCTATTGCGAGACATTACGACTTCGGGTTGCAGCCCCTGTTGGACGGACATCGCTGACTCCGAATCTCAAGTTTGGGAAGTGGCAGATGAAGCAGGGCGTGACCATGCTGTCCACATCGTGGTTTGCAGGCCGTGACCGAGACTTTTGGAACACTGGATGTGTCTTACCCGATGGCTCCGATGAGCATCCTGTTGATACCTTCTGGGCTGAGAGATTTCTCAAGTATGAGAATGATTCTACGGGTGGTCCAATCCGACAGGGAAGTAGGAAGTCAGCGTCTTCGAAGCGCAAGCCAGAAGACGACCGAAAAGCACTAGTTGTTACCGATGGCACACAGGGATACTGGTACCCTTACGGAGGAGGAACGAAAATGTGTCCTGGTCGTTTTTTTGCTAAACAGAAGCTTATGGTTGGCGTTGCAGTGGCACTTCGGGCTTATGAGATCGAACTGGCTGACCCTGAAGCGGCGAGCAAAGTTAAACCAAACATGGATTACTTTCCGTTTGGCTCTATTCCACCCAAGGGTAAGATTGCAGCTCGGATCAGACGACGCAAGCTGTAGTGTGACTGTTGTGGACGAGTTTTTGTTATATTCAAGCGGACCTGTTTTTATATTCTGTGATAAACATACAGTATCACGTTGGCTCATAGAGCGTAGCTCAAGTCAATAACGTCAGTACTCATATTTTCTGTGGTTTGATACGTCGAGGAGTCGTCATTAGTAGTTGAAGCTTGTACAATGACGATAGTCTTACTTTGTTAGCCTACACTAGAAATATTGCACATTTTCTGGAGTTTCCTACTCCACCAAGCAAAAATGTAATCGACTCGTCATTTTATCTCAGGCATGTTTTAAGCCTGCAGGTTCTATCTCATATCTTGATTTAACGAATATAATCTTGACTTATACACTTATCACCCACTGATTCATTCAACTCCAAACAATGTCGACGATGAAAGCAGTTGCAGTTTCGACTTATGGACCCGTTGATAATCTCGAATCCTGGGTTATTCCTAAACCTAACAATCCAACCGGCCGTCAGGTTTTTGTCAAGTCGGTTACATAGTCAGAATGTATTCCGCAACTCTGCGTATTAACATCTTCCTAGGGTCAAGGCATGTTCCGTGAACCCAATCGACCACAAAGTTCGATCTGGAACTTATGACGATGCGCCCGGTGAGTTCTCTAGGTCTTGTTTCTGGCATTCCTAACGATTGGACCAGACTATTACGAGCATGTCCCCAAAGGCTTCCACATCATCGGCTACGACGGTGCCGGAGTGATTGAGAAAGTCGGGCGAGAATGTCAACTCTTCAAAGCCGGTGACGAGGTCTCCTGGGTGGGCGCGACAACTGAGCAAGGGAGCTACGCGGAGTATCAACTCCTCAGCGAATTCAGTTGCGCATACAAGCCCAAGTCGTTCGACTTTCTCAACAACTAGATAGGAACCAGAGCTAGTGAAGAAGAGTATTACAATACAGTAAAGCTTTCAGAAGAGAAATGGCCGACTCAAAGTTTATTAGAGATTTTAGGACATCTACCTCTTGCACCTCAGATAGTTTCTGTCTTGGTTATATAACTTGTTCTATCCCTATATTTTGACAAAATTGCAAACTCATATCCTGCAATAGCTTCCCTTGAAATGTTGATGACGCTAGCTGGTATCATTACTCCTGTGGAAGCTTCCATGTCACTCTCCTTGTTTCCTGCGGTTGTCACTCTCCATAAAGTCAAGGTACCCAATACTTCCCAGTCTACTAAGCCAGGTTTCCATATCCGACGACAAACCTTGGGCCAAATTCTCTTGCACCGCTCCAACCTGCCAACAGCATGTCACGGTCAGTGCTTTGCCTTTGACAGATATCAGACTGAAAGTCAAGGCTGCTGCAGCAATGGATGCGGCTTGGGCGAAGATGGCACGCTCAATTTCCCAGCATCTCTCATCAGCCTCTTCCTTCTTCGGCACTGCGCCTTTGATTACGCCGAGATTGCTGACCTCCCACGAGTACGTACGTGTCTTTGAGACGTCAGCCAAATATGACCTCCAGTCTCTGATAAACTTGGCCAAGCCTATGGCATCGTTTTTGGTGCCTTGCTTGAGCTTCTCAGATAACCCCTGTTTTAACTCTCGGGCCAAGGACCACACCGTAGCCTCAATTTCTGAATTTGCTTCGGGTCTAACCTTGATATTTTTGAGCTGCTTCCGAATCTTGGCGACGCTGTCTTGATCAAAGATGTAAGGCCAGTAGGCTACACAGTTGATGACGGTTTCCTCCATTTTGAGACCAGATTGCTCTGAACGGTGGAACTGTCGCATGCATATCGGGGTACCGCTCTGAAACGCTTGAGCCTTTGTTTCTGGGAGCCTGGTAGCCAGTGAAACGAGCACAAGTGAGTGAAAAAGTCCAGTCAATGTAGTATTTTTCTGGCGGCATTTGTCTAGAATGGACTTCAACAAACTCTCTCCGACTGTGATAGTCGTGAAGCGGGTTTCGCATGGCTTTGGCTGGATAGGTGCCCATGTTGCTTTTTGAGGCGAGATGGTGTTCTTGGACGAGGTATTTAGATCACGCTTGGCTTGAGTAAGGACGTAGTTGAATGTTAGGGGGAATTTGATCAAGCGCTCTAGTGCAGGCGTAAAAGGTTTGGTTGGGACCTCAAATGATCGGTCTTTCATGAGTATATCCTCTTCGTCACTCTCTTGTGAGTTTAGGCTGACAAGCAAGCTGTCGTGAAATATCTTTCCGCTTTTGCCATCGCCGGTTGTATGATCCCACGCAAACACAACATCGATGAACTTGGATTCGGTAGGCTTCAGTATGACCGATCTCCATTGTGGTCGGGTTTCTAAGTGGGTGTAACTGTTGTTCACCTGCCACACCAACGTATCTTGAAAAATTTTGTCGTAGTCATCGGATGAAGGGACTGTCCTCCACTCTATGTGGTTGTTTAGGTCAATGCGGTGAAGTCGTACCCAGCATGGCTTCTTTGAATCGTCGTTAAGCCGACCAACAATGAAGAGTGGATGTTTGACAATCGCCCGGGCAAATGCTTGCTCAACAGTTTTCTCGATAGACGAGTTTGAACTCAGTAGTGCATCTGGTATCATGTAACGACAAGATACAACACATCCTATGTACAGCCCTAGTGAATGTTGAGCTGCTTGAAAACTCTCACTGTCTATCTTAGCATCTTCCTTAGAAGAGTAAATTGAGCCTCGAAACCAACATGTGACTGAGTTTCCTTAGAATTTCTGGTTCTTCTTTTAGACCCGATGCCTTCTTCTGGCTGCGGAAACGTGCCATGATTTCTCGGGGTTGTTGGACCGATGCCATCAAGGTTTGTGTTAACGGTAATGGCTTATTAACCAGTTATTTCGATGTTGAAAGCATTGTGAAATGCTGGGACATTTGGTGATCAGCAATCAAGTCAAATATGTCGTGTTTGTACTGCCCCTGACGAAAAGGGGTACGATAGTTGCTGAGACCAATACCTCCAATCCTGTGTTCCAGCACTAGCTTAATCCGTTGGTTGTGAGCTGATACCTTTTTTACGCCTCTCGTCTGGCGTGATAAGTGGCATTTAATCTCAGAGTTGCATGGTTTCTCTGGACTTTTTGTTGGACCCAACTATTCCCTTAAGCGAGGTGTTGCTGGGGTCTCAGAATGACAACACTATCCTCAAATAAGAAGGTCCATAGTCTAACAGAACGTGATTGAGAGAGGTGGGTGGGAAGGCAAGAAGAAAAAAGAGGACAAGAAGTTAGCTGTTCCTCGCAATGAAGTAGAAAATGATTATTGAGAACTCCGCCCATTTTGGCTAAATGTCTTCGACAAGGATCATACAGAATCCTATTGCGGAATCTAAGGATCCTCAAACTAGCCTTTACAAAAATAACTCTTTGGGTCATAAGCTCTTCCATTAGATGTCTCTTTTAAGTTGTTTCGTCTATGATGCTTAGGAACTGGCATGATCTCTTCACTTGCAACGCAGCAGATACTAGCAACAAAGCGCGGTGTTTTGCTACAAGGTTGCAATGCCAAGTACTGACCATCCATAAATAGACGCCTAGGCCATTATCACGGCAAATTCCGTTTCTAGTGAGCAAATAAGTGGTCGGGTCCTAAGCACCGCCCCATAAACCCTGTCCTTGAGACGTGTCGCTCGCATTCGGCTTTTTCTTCCGACCCGCATCCCTTCTCACTTCAATGTTGGTCCTTCCTGACTTCTTTGATGCCCAAGCGCGTCTCAATTGTGTTTCTATTCACTGTGGCGTGACGTGGGACATGTTATACCAATCGCCAGGTCCAACTCTCCAACACACGCTGTTGATCCTGGTACGTCAGACCAAAGTTTGTCTTGACCAGCATCATGCTGACAAACCTTCAACAGGCAGCATAAGCGAGAAATGCGGTCCCAGAAGTACACATCCGTCACAATTCCCATTCCTGGTCAGATACCGCCTCAAGTTGTTGTCGACTATCTCCAGACATATGTACCCATATTACAGCACAATCCGGGCATTGTCTCGTATCGGACATCCACTCTGGATCATGATATGATCAATGGTGATTCCTTCTTCAACGCCGATGATCCTCAGCAGAGTCTGCGCTGCTATGAAGCCGACGACGTGGTTTGGCTCAGTCCTGGATGTCGGAAATCCGTGAAATGGCCTGTTACTTTCCAAAGCATATCTGCTGGCGCGGTATGTCGAGCTGATGCCCCTGCGGGCCTAATCTGCTGGACGCAATGGAGTGTCCAACCACGCCAGGCCGATACAACAGCCGAGTCTGTCAGCACTCCAAGCACAGCAACACCGCCAAGTTTCGAAGAGAATGAATGGGAGTTATATGGGGTTACGAAGATTGAGGCTAATAGTATGCTCCTGCCGTGGTGTACATCAAATACAAGAAGTCTTCAGATCTCGATTGGCCAAGGGATTGTAAACGATGTCTGTGCAAAACACGGCTCAGGGATGCTTTGAGGACTCCTTATTATGATTTGTGCTCTACCTCTAATGTCTGCCATTCTAAGGGCCAGAAATTTTAATTAGGACCGACTATTGCGACACTGGAATAATACCCGTATAGGCGATTTCATCTGTGCTCTTGGTGATTGAGACTTGCCATCTGAAAGGTTAAGCCTTTTCCAGACAGAGTCGGAAGCATTCTTGTGTTAGTCCCTATATATTCCACGTCAGATCCAACCCAGTCTTGTTCCTTGACTGCTTCGAACTGGTCGTTGGTGACGAGCGTGAATGAAGGATCAGTATATACGGGAATGTAAATATGATTTTGTATATGGTCTGCAGATATTCGGGGCAGCTATCTCGTTTCTCTTTTTAGGCCTGCTCACTGCGCATATTGAAGGTGTTGTAAGCAACATCGCTGACTAGCACCTCTTGGGCAATGCCTTACGACGAGTTGCTTTCCATGCCAGCGCAATTTCGGCATTGCGGCGGCGGATTAGACCAGGAAGCTTCTGAACGCTGGCATAAACCCATTGAGGAAGCTCCTGAGAGATTACCAATTCAGCACCCTCCCCGTTTTTGAGGCGTTCGACAAGGCTCGATGATGCAGCGTTTCCACAGCCCATATTGAACAACCAGCTGATGAGTGCACCATACTGGTTTCTGTTGAGCCGTGCTCTGCTATTGAGCATGGCTGTGATGCAAGTCTCGAAGTTCTACAAAGTTGGGTGTGTAAGTTTTATATCAGGCTTAGTCATGGGATGAGAATGGCAAACCTCCATATCGTCTGCGAGAAGTCTTTTCCCATTTGATGCCGACAGTGGAATCGTGTATCTGACCTCGCTGCACAGGGGATCACCACAAAGGTGGCCGTACCCTACTGTCGGATTGCCAACTGGGTCATTATCTGAACTAGCATGTCAGTTATAAGTTGCTACAACCAGTCATAAGCTTCTCACATATATCAGGCCTGAGCCCTTCAAAAGTAGAAATCAGATTGACAGCAGCCTCGTCCGTGACGAGGTAGGCAGCCACGAAGAAGATGTTGAGTGTAGAACATAGGAAGAGATTGAATTTCATAATGTTGTTTTACGTTGTGGAAGTCGAGAACTGTTAGATATGAACTTTACATCTGGGATGATTCAAGCGCTACATACAAGACAAGTGCAGGCAACCTTGCATTTATCCCCGAACGCTCTGCATTCGATAGTCAACCATTGACCCTACAGTAGTATCTTGATGTTTCTAGTAATGTGATACGACACAAAAGATCTTTGTAATATGGCCAAAAGGCTAGTTAGGGCTCCGTTGCAACAAACCGTTCCATCCACAGGTTATCATTTGATGTTTAGACGAAAAGCAATAAACCATCCTAGATTTTCCATGGAACAAGTTACACATGTACTACCCAAATGCCACGCCTTCCAGTCCGTCGGAGGACTAGCTTAATTCTAATGCTGCGAATGCAGTAAGCCTTTGCTTTCGGAGGTACAACAGGGCTGATGCGCATCTTATTTGAGCGATGGCGAAAATTGTAGGTAGGCCGTATCATAACCCTATGAATAGTTGCTTCCGATAACAACGAGGCCGTGGAATGACATGATGATCATCTGATCTGGAGCTTAGATGGACTTTCTGCATATTGATCGCACTAGTTGAAAGGCGCGAATTCCAGAGATGATTGCTATCCAACTCGAGTAATTGATACTATGTATTCTTTACCATGAATCTGCTCCCTATGCCCGCGGGATATCGTTTTCTGTTCTGCGAGTTACATCTCGCACCAAGACTTAATAAACATAACGGAAATTGAGGTTCTGGCGGTCAGTAACATCAGAAATCTCGAGCTGCTCCCCTTCATCTCGTGGAGGAGAGTTGGTCTGCTGAAGCTTGTCGCGTCGACGGTTTTCAAGAAGGATAGTATAGCGTAAGAGGAGCATGATCAAGGTTGAAACTCCAAAGCAAATGCTAGTTGCAAGGAAACCGCTCTGTGAATAGAAACATCAGTAAGAGGCTCTCTTTATGTCTTGTGAAGAGCAACCTACGGAATATTCGGGCGCTTCGGAGGGGAAGAATAGAAATGGTCCAATAATGTTACCAGCAGTGTATGCTTTAAACATCATGGCTGAAGCCACACTCTTCTTAGTGAAACCAGCTACATTAGAGGCAACCATAGACAGGGAGATTGGAAACCCGGCGGCAAAAGCGACGAAGATCCATAAGCCGACGAGTTGGCTTCCTTGATTGGGGCCATAGCGGACAAGAAGCGAGCCAGTCAAACTGGAAACAAATTAGAGAATGGGTACAGCCAAATAAATAGCTCTTACTTACCTGATCAAACTCAAACAAGCACCGATGATGGTTCTGTAGCCATCGAAGCGACTGCATAGGTAGGTCGAACCGAGTGCAAAGAAGGCTAGGATGGCGCCCATCGGCATGTTAAGAAGATAGACTTCGAGTTTACTGAACCCAAAGCCGGCCATGACAAGGCTGCTAAACTAAAAGCATGTTAGAATATTGTCTTTGATACGGTGTAGGTCACTCACTGTTGTATGTGCGCCGTTGGGAATGCTAAAGGCAAGCTGGAAGACCATCAAGAGCAGAACGTTGGGATCCCTGAGGACTTCGCGAACTTGCTCCCATTTGAAACTATTATCCTTCATACCAGTCTGGTTGCTTCGAATTCTATCCACAGCATCGATTCGTTGTTGTTCGGTGAGGAAGCGAGCAGTGTTGGGGGCATCGGGCAGAAAGATGGCCAATACAATGGCCCACGCAAGTGTGATGAGGCCAAAGATGATAAAGAGCCACTGTAAATGTGTTAATAGACTGCGAATTGAGACTGAAAAGAGAGCAATTGACTTACTCGCCAGGGCTGGAGACTACCTCCGATTTGAGCAATGCCATATGCCAATAGGCCTCCAATCATAGTAGCAATCGCATTGCCGAGGAACCAGATACCATGGCGGAAAGGCTGTTCTTCACGCTTGTACCACATACCAGTGATGAGCGAAAAGCCAGGCGAGATAGATGCCTCTGCCACGCCGAGGAAGAAACGAGCAACCAACAAGCCTGGGAAATTCTGCACTGCAGCGTGACAGATCAGGATGACAGCCCAAGCAACGCTAGGAGGGGAGTCAGTGTTGACATCAATAAATAGCACATTTTATGTACGTACCTTGAGCCGGCGAGGTATTTTCCGAGTGGTAGACGGACCATCAACCAGGAGGCTGGGTAGCTGAAAGCGAGATAG
Source organism: Fusarium abutilonis (assembly GCA_021655885.1). Lineage (NCBI taxonomy): Eukaryota > Fungi > Ascomycota > Sordariomycetes > Hypocreales > Nectriaceae > Fusarium > Fusarium abutilonis. The sequence continues at coordinate 40,040 of JAJJWN010000493.1, read as the reverse complement.
CCAAAGTAGAAGGCACTGCTGCACCAACTATATCTCGATCCATGTAAGTCCTATCTCTATCAGCATATGTGTTTCAACTTCCTTTGGTGATAATGACTAACCAAATCATGAATGATTCCCATGATCGAGGCAAAGTTGAGCGATTGCTTGTCGAGGAATTGGAGGGTATACGAGACGAGCATCAGCGGCATCAAGCTTGTCGCAGAGGTCAGCAATCTGTAGTCTAGGCCCTGAGTAGAAATTCTACCATAGATCAATCCTTCTGAGGACTCTTCGACTCCGATTAGTGTCGTCGACACCTTCTCCGATTTGAAAGGAGCCCTGCGGGCTCAATGGATCGCCCATCTTGGAACCTGGCTCACCAGATGGGAAATTGGTCTTGTCTTCCTTTTCGTTAAACATTTTGATGGATTAGTGATTGCAGAAGCCAAGGTTATTGAAGACTAATATTGGTTGTATGCAAAAACCTGATTGACGAAGGGGTTCGATGCCAGTTAAGTAGACAACAAGAGCAGAGCAGACTAACATCACTCGTTTACTCAAGATGATTGAGGAGTAACCGGCTCATCTAGATGTCTCTCCACCCCCGCAAAGTGAGATAAGAAAAGCCGAGACTTGTCGATGGACGATCTGGGGTTGTCTTTGCGCCGACGTTTCATGGCCAAAAACTGAAGATGGTGCACCAAAGGTCGGCAAATCTAGCTTATTTGATCACCCGTCTTAACGATCCGTGACAATAGTCTCTATTTTGTCGGATATCCTAGAGTACTGATTGGACACATCGGCAAGTCAAGATTCCCTCCACAGACAAAGGAGTCGCCATCGAGTCAAAGGTGTATCCGATTGGACAAGTCGGATAATGACGAACGACACTTGTTGGCCTAGGCTAACTCTGCTAGCCACGGGATGCCTGAAACCTTGAGACTTGGCAAGTGGCCAAGCTATCTTCGCTCCCGGCTTTGCCGTTGAATGCGGGGTGAGGCCCGTGAGGATACTCCCGTTCTATTCAGGATGGACGATGATGTAGTTCAGTCAAAGGTAGGTAGTGGCATCTGATGGAACCAAGACCTTCTCCCCCGAGCTAACTAGTATGGAGATGCTGATGAATTTCTCGCTACTCTAACTTTGACAATGATCTGTTGTCTTATACAAGCAAAGATCTCTCGATAGGCACCCCTCTTTTCTTTAACTTGGCCTCTGACATCCGCGGATCACAAAACGAAAAGGTACCAAATTCTGAATCATTCAATATTGGTATCATCGTTGATACAGCGTTCAACCAGCCCACCGCTGACAGCCAAAGAAACATTGTCAAGCCGTGGGTCTGTTCCACGGATAGGCAGTTCGTCTTGGTATAGTCTGGCTTGATGGCGAGCCACTCCTCCCAACTAGTCCAATGACAGATTATTGTTTTGTCAAAAACCCTGGTCATTCCTGGTACAGCTAAAGCGACCGAGCAAGTACTCAAGTGGTACGGGTGCGAAGAAAAATATGAAATCAAGTACATCTTTAAACTTGACCCATGGCACATTAGTTTCTTATTACCAAATGGCTGCAGGTCCACAAGCGTTTGATACAGTCTAGGCTAAAATTTGTGTTATTTTCCACGATAAATCTTTAGGATTATGATAAAATGGGTAAACAGTCTCAGACTTCGAGGCCTCTCGCTTGGTGAAGGGAGAGCTAGAGGCCGTGCAAGTGTGCTACCACAGGTGAATCAGATAAACCAAAAGTGCTTCCAAATCCAGCATTGGCTTATTAGATAAATGCTAGTCAAGAAGACGCATAAATGTGTTGAAATCAAATTTTTTATCATCATTAGCGTCATTATAAGGGATATCTATAACCTGTAGTTGATAGGCTCAACATCGCGCTTAAACTCGTCCTTGGCCTTGGTCAACAGCTCAGGACGTAGCAACATTTCGCAAGCTGTTGCTGCCAAGCCCTTACCACAATCCAAGGCACTATCTAGTGCAGCCTTTGTTCCGGCAGCTGCGGCAAACTCGGGAGTGTGAGGTTGAATCATTGGATCCTCGGTCCCTATAGAGAACATAGGATGGATTCCGGGTAGAAGATATGTGACATTACCTGGAGAGTTATTAGTTGACCTGGTTTGTGATGCTCTTTCAAGTGGATACGTACCCATGTCTGTAGAAGCACCCATTGGTGGTTGACCAGCATCGTCAATATAGTCTCGACCGAATGCCTGCATATGCTTGGTAAACGCCGTCGAGATGGATGTGTTTGGTCGAAGCTCCATGTAATCTTGGTCTCTGTAACATGCGTCAGAACAGTTCTTGCACTAGTGATTATGATTCACTCACGATTGACAACTGCATTCAACTTTGCAGCCTGTCGCCATTGCTCCAGCTTCAAAGCACGCTTCCACCTTGTGAGACAGATGTTTGATCTCGTCCCGTCCAGCTGCTCTCAAGTAATACTCGAGATCTGTTGAGTCTGGAATAATATTTGGTTCCGAACCTCCATTTCGGATTACTCCATGTATCCGTGATGTCGTGGGTATTTGCTGTCTTAGTAGAGAGATGTTGACGTAGGAAGATACGACGGCGTCAAGCGCATTCTTCCCGTTCCAGGGAGCATTGCCTGCGTGAGCGCTTTTGCCGGTGAAAGACACTTTCATCTGTCTTCTGGCACTTGACTTGGCGGCCGAGACGCCGTCAATGTTCTGCGAGTCTTGTGGCGAGAGACGCCCTGTAGGATGCGCCATAAGACAAGCGTCGACGCCTTCGTAAGCTCCAGCCTTGATTAGGTGGATTTTACCACCCCCGCCCTCCTCGGCAGGGGTTCCGAGGAGTCGGACCCTTCCCGAGAGGTTTCCATCACGCATCATTTCGGCTGTTGCAATGAATGCGGCGATAGAGCTTGTAGCAATCAAATTGTGTCCGCAGGCATGACCTAGACCGGGGAGGGCATCGTATTCAGCGTTGAAGACGATGAGCTTTCCTCCCTTGCCGAACTCGACTTCGAAGGACGTGTCGATAGCGTGCGCGTGTCGGTTTACGCTGTAGCCGAGGCGTTGCATAAGATCGCAGATGTTGTCGTGAGCTTTGAATTCTTGGTAATTGCATTCGGGGTTCTCGTGGATCTATCATCGCAAGTCAGTTGAGTTGACGGATAAGTATGTCGATGGAGCAAGCTACCTTTTTGCAGATAGCAGCCAAGTCTTGCTCATGATGGGCAATTGACTTTGAAATTCTGCTGTGCAGCTGCTCCAGAGAGAAAGTCATATTGGGCTGTTATTTGCTTCTGATGGAATGAATTAATAATCAACAAATGAAGTGACCTCTGGTAATAACTCGGGATTCATCTTCTGGGCTTGGCTTCTTCTTTATATCCGCTTATTATAGCCAGCTCTTGTGGACCATGACACCATACTGAGATTCCCCTTCTTTCTCAGATTCCGTGTGAATCTTTATCCCCCAATTGATTAGAATTAGGAAAGTCTCTGAGATGGATGCAGATTATTGCTCCTTTCGGCTAGTTTTACCAGGTCAATCCCAACTTTCTTAGACGCCAGCTTGGGGGTCTGTGTGGGAGCTAACGGGTAAGATGAACCGATGGAGCCGAAGGAAAAGGATATCCGAGTTGACCACTCAGAGATTGAATGCCGGTCACTGCGGCTTGAGGTAGGGCTGCTGAGGCTTTTCCAAGCTTGGTTACATGTGAAGCCCTCTCACTGTCCGTACAGAACAGCCGTTAGATTTATTCGCTTACTGTTATTGGAAGTAGAACGAGGTTTCAGAAACGTCTTTGCTGATGCTGGAATTATCAGCAATTTGATATGTTGGCAGACAGACACTAAATGCTATGTTGTTGTGCGCAAGTGTTACACGACACATATGTTCAAGTAGGCCATCTCATTCATTCCCAGTGTCATTATCTATCTATCCATCCTCTCAGGAATCCAGGTTGTACTTTTACTTTAGCGCTAACTTTTATGCAATAGCACTCGGCTTCCAACCCGGCACGCAAGTCTCAAATCCCCCCCCTTTCAATGACATTAACTAACCCAGCCATCCGGAAATCCACGGGCCTAGACCCTGGCACAGAAACAAACAGGCAGTTCTTGAGCAACCGCTAGACATTGCAACAAATAATCCCGAGTCATTCATCCAGCCCTTCTACTCTCCATCACGACTCAGTATGCCAGGTGGTTCCAACGTCACAGATCGCCGAAAAACGAGATCGAAAAACGGTGGGCGCCGATGCATGATTGAGTGTCAACACCATAAAGCTAACAAACTATTGCCAGGCTGCATCACCTGTCGTGTTCGCAAAGTCAAGTGTGATGAACGACGCCCCATATGTAAGAGATGCGAGAACAGTCCTAATAAATGCGAATGGCTTGAGCCAGGGAAACCTCTGCGTGCCAGGGCTCAATCGTCAAAAAGTCTATCGAGTCCAGCTTCGCCCAGGTTGAGTGCGTCACGAAATACCATCGTGAATAACGAAAACAACTCTGCGAGTCCAGCAGATTCAATCGTGTCGCCTATAGACGCCGCTACTCATGAATCACCACGCCCAGCTCTCTCCACGGCACACATTCCTTTGGCCAATTCCCTTCAACTAAGCCCACAGGATCAATCGGCATTCTTGCATATTCCAGACTCGATTCTTGTCCTCAGCTATGGCAAGCTCTGGCCCTGGAGCTGCTTTTCTTACATATATACTCACATTGCTAGTCAGTACCCTGGTGTAATGAGAAGCTTCATAGCTGTCGCTAGCATGGAGCTGCGGGCCAGCGATCTTCTTGTCGCTGGGAATAGCCCTGACCTGGTCGGGTCTCTTGAGAGAGCCCGCCGTCTTGGAGCCTCAGCCGCGATGCATTACAGCCAGGCTCTAAAAGATCTGTCGTCACTACTAGATCACATTTGCCAGACGGAGGAAGAAAGCTGTGATATGAATGCGCTGTTCACTATGTGGTTCCTAATTCTCAAATACGAAACCTACGACTCAGAAACGACTAGTGCATCTTTATTGCATCTTGATGGGATTCGCTCATTCTTGAGACCATATCTACAAGACGGCGAACAGTCGAATGGCAAGCGGCTGCCATGCGTAGCACAAGCGATGCTCTTGTATACTTTGCAAGTTTTTCACCACTCACCATTCGCAGCGATGCTGACTATTTCTAGGTACTTGGATGCAGATTCAGCTACTAGCAACATGAACAGTGGACAGTTTTGTCTTGACTTTCTGTCGCGCGATGCACACGACTACATCTCACACGAACACCTGTTTCTAAGCGTGAGATCTGCCCTCCCCAAGATATGGGGCGATTCATACCCTGTGTCCGAACTACTAGACGACTTGGAAAATTACCGACCGTTGCGCTTGTACCATCTTTGTCAGGGCGCCAAGTTGGAGCTTCTCAGGCTAGCAAGGTCAGAGGTAGCAGACGACAACGACCTGAAAAGGTTGTGGCGACATATCGATAACTTTGGTGATGTATGTGATCACACAACCAGCAAGGTTTCAGCTGACAAGTAGTAGGAATTTGCAGATATCTTGCTTCTGGCCAAAAAGACTCCCGACTCTGGAGGAAAACGGCTCATGTGGACAGTTTATTCTGCAGCACTTGATTACCACGCTCTTCAGATTCTTTGCTCAAGCTTCGACGCATACCCCGAGCCTCGAATAGGGGTAGATTCCTCTCTGGCATACATTTTCACTGTAACAACCAAAGCTCTGGACGAAGATCCGCGGCAGATTTATCGGTTCATGTGGTCACTATCCGTGGCGCTTTATAAAACTCAAGGACACATCGACCAAGCTTGGCTGTCTGGGCAGCTTTCTAGAGCACGCGTTTTAATGCCTAAATTCGGTGTCCCTGGACTAAGGCTGGGACAGCCTGTTGAGACTTGAATGAGCAGTTGAGCTGACAATAGAGTTCATTTGCTACGACCATCTACTATGATTCTAATGCCCAGACTGGTCTAATCATCAATATTGAAGGACTCTGTCAAAGGCAGTTTTCGACTACTCGCCCCTACAAAGATCGTGTAATTTCCGGACTGCAGCACCCACTGCTGCTTAACAACATCCCAGACGCTGAGGTCGCGTCGGGTCAACTCAAACGGAATCTCTGCGGACTCGTCCTTCTCCAACTTCACCTTCTCAAACCCTCGAAGCTGCTTAGGTGGGCTGTTGGGAATCGCCACATAGAGTTGGGCGATTTCTTCGCCACTTCTCTCGCCGACATTGGACACAGTAGCTTGAATCGTGGCAAAGGTTTCCCAGAGGTCGTGTTGGTTGGCCGATTCATAACCTGCTTGCTCGAGCTGAATGGACAAGGAAGAGTACTCAAATTTGGTGTACGCGAGTCCATAGCCGAATTCGTACCGTGGAGTAATGTTGCGGTCATCAAACGAACGATAGTCGAGGTAAACACCCTCATCAAAGTCACATTGAGGATCAATGTCGTCTTTCGCTCGACCACAGGGTGCATAAGGCGTATAGTCGCTTTCGTTCTTGGCAATGGTGTACGGCAGCTTGCCCGAGAAGCTAGCTTCACCATAAAGAAGCTTGACGAGTGCCTTTCCACTATCCTGTCCTGGTAGATGAGCAATGATGGTGGCAGTAACGTTGGGATGTTCGATCCACTGATCCACAAGACGGGTGCCGGCTGCGTGAATGACGACGATGGTGTTGGCGCACTTGGACGCTACGTTGAGAATCAGACCATCGCTGAAGTCATCGTGAAGGCCGTCGCGGTCCCAACCTTCGGTTGCCATGGCGTTGATAAACACAAGACAGACGTCGCTAGCTGCGTTAACACCGGGATCAAAAGACGAGAGATCCCAATTGACCCAGCTTCCATCCTTGGAGGCTCTGTGTTGAATGGCGCTGAGAGGCTACTATACGTTAGAGAACCATACCTTGACCCTGGGAGTGCATTGAAACGTACATCGCTGATATAAGGCGGTGCATTGGCAGCAGCACGTCCACCAGACACGATTGTGCCTCCTCTAGCTGCCTGGTCAAAATGCTCCTCGTTACCCAGAACAGCCTGTCCCATCTCGGGCGAAGACGTATATCCAAGCTCGAAAAGCTTGTCCGTATTCTTTGTATCGGCCACGGTTGCATCATAGCCAAAGACTGAAATCATCTTGGGATTCTCTCGGAATGGAAGAGTGTTGTTTTCGTTCTTGACAAGTACGTGCCCTGCAATGGCGCCCTCCAGCAAGGTTGGTCTAGATTCGGGAATGCGAGCTTCAACCTGTTCATGGGACAAGGAGAGGTTCTTCATGCCAATGCCGGGTGTAGGAAAGTCAGTATCCTGGCCGACGAGATACCAAGCCGCAAGAATTCTACAAAGTCATTAGAAATAGAAGTAAACTGATAGGATAGACAAACCTCGTAGCCATGTCTGTTACTCGAGACTCTTTGACCGTGCCATTCTCAACCGCTTGAGTGAGGTTATCGCCCCAAAGTCCCCCAGCAGGCATGACCATGTCAAGTCCGGCATTTGCACTTTCAAGGTTATGCTGGGCATTCCAATCAAGAAGAACAAAACCATCAAATTCCAACTCGGATTTAAGGATGCCATTCATCAACTTGCTGTTTTCACAAGCATAGGTGCCGTTGACGCGGTTGTATGCACACATGACTGAGGCAACACCAGCCCTTACGGAATCGACAAAAGGCCAGAGGTAGTATTCATGAAGAGTCTTGTCGTCGATATTGGAGGAGACTGCTTCAACTCCAAAGTACGGCCGTCTCAAGGTCTCTTGTTCGTTGGCAATGAAATGCTATCATGATCAGTATACGAAGAGTTCCGGTGGCCGAGTGCTCAGTCCTTACTTACCTTAACATTAGCAATAACGCCGCCGTCTTGGTGGCCGATGATGGATTCGGCACTCAGCTGCCCCGTCAAGTAGGGATCAACTGAGAAGCCTTCCCAGTTACGGCCGCCGAGTGGTGTTCTTCCCAGAGGACCGACATTGGGGCCAAGAAGTACGTTTACTGATGAGCGGTCAGTGTTTAGTCGCCTTTTTGCAGGTTGGAGTTAGGATACTCGCCTCCCTTGGCCTTGAACTCCTTCCCCATATAGTAACCCCTTTGGTATGTCAAGTTCTTGTCCCAGCTGGCCCCGACATGAAGCGCCGAAGGGTACGAGTTGACCAGATCGGTTGCTCTGACGCCATTCCCAGCATCGTGCAAGCATAATCCTGGCCAACTCAGGCGAGGTACCGTTCCTGTGTTGCCGGCACAGATATTGTCAGCAGCGAAGCCTCGCGTGACATTGACCTTTTCTTGGAGGGTCAATTGGTCTACAAAGTCTTGAGCCTTGGCATATGCAGTCTTCCAGATGCCTTTGCCTGCGCCTTGAGCTGCAGAACGGGGTCAAAGCATTAGCTTCAGGATCAGGATCAGGGGGTGACTTGTTCAGGTTAGGTTAGCTTACGCGATGGGTAGAGGTCGGTTGAGGCTGTGACTTCTGTAGGGCGTGAAAAGACCCCAGTGACTTGGAGTAGCAGACACGTGAGATGTTGTGGCCACATGATGATGTAGATATTGGAGTGACCATGAGGAATAAAGGACGTGTTCAAGTTAGCAGTTCATAGCGTATGCTCATGTTGATCTTATTAATTGCTGGGCTTGACCGATAATCTAACTTCCGAATATTATCCGAATATATCCCAGCAGCTACGTCACACAACAGGGAAAAGAATGGATAGAACAAGATTTGCTTTTAGATCTTCCTGTTAAGCAAGCTCAACTCGTACGTTTCTATAACTTCTTGTTTCTTGACCTCATCCTTGCCATCCTTTTCTTTGAGGCAAGCGACAATCTGTGTCTGGACCAATTAGACAATCATCCGAAACCGAGGATAGATAGTACGGAGTAGTTGTCGCATCGCATAATTAGAGGGATACTATACTGTACTGGTAACTAACGGAATGTAACGTGTTGATCTTGACGATACTGGAGGCTGATGTGGTTTAAAAATTCTCACCAATATCACATGTCATTCAACTTTTGCCGTCGTACATACTACATAGTAACTAAACAGTAGTTTGATTCCCTGGTTTCAACGTCTTGGTCAACGAAAAGAGGCTCCGCTTCATCTAAGTCGGAGCACGCACTGAAATGGGAATGTAACATTATCGGGAGCCTCTTAAACACCGAACCCGGCTGTTCAGCCCGAACAACCGAGGCAGTCGATTAACTTTTATGCAGAGGGTTCAAAATCGAAACTCTTCGTAAACAGGGCCGTGATATATATATATACCGTTGCCCCCAGCGATCTTGACACCTCAAAATCCATGATATCACCAAAATTCATTCCTACCTGTCTGTTCCTATCCTTCCAGAACTAACCATGGGTAAAAGTAAACGAACAATCCTCATTTCTAAAGGGGGTATCGCTAACCTAACCCTGGCCAACATGCTGGAAAAGTTCGGTCAAAAGTACATCATCTTAGAAGCACACGGTGAGATTGCACCACAAGTTGGCGCAAGTATTGGCCTCCACCCCAACGGCCTGAGGATTCTCGATCAGATAGGTTGTGCAGACGAGATCGTGGCTCAGATCGAGACACCGCAACAAGATGATGTTTGGGTTCGCGATTCAGATGGCTCCGTCATCAATCACCATACTGGAGCGCGTGATAGTCGAAGCGTGAGGTACGATATGTTAATTCTAGATAATGACAATTCAATAACATTGATCTTTCTCCCAGACATGGCTATCCCAGTACGTTTATCGACAGACAAGTGGTGCTTAAGATCCTGTACGAAAATCTCGAATCCAAAGGCTCAGTGTTATGCAACCAGAGAGTCGTATCAGTCAAAACACTGGAAGACGGTGTCGAGGTCACAACGAGCAAGGGTGAAACCTATAGAGGTGACATCCTTATTGGCGCCGATGGTCTTCACAGCACTGTAAGGAAAGAGATGTGGCGTATTGCCCATGAGCTGTCTCCTGGATATTTTGCAGCTGATGAATGGTCTAGTAAGTCTCTTGTACTATCATATGCAGATGTAAGGATTTCCTAACCAATGGGTCTTGCAGCTGTGCCTTGCCATTACAAGTGCATGTTCGGCATCTCACATCACATAGAAGCACTTCCCAAAGGCGCACATTTTGTGGCTCATCATGACTCATCTAATCTTATCCTCGACGGACCTGATGGAAGGGTTTACTGGTTTCTCTTTGTCGAGCTATCTTCTCCGCTCTATGGAGACCAGATTCCAAGATATACAAAACAAGACGAGGCGAATGTCGCTGAAGAATACGCATCACAACACATCACACCAGACTTGCGTTTTGGCCAGCTTTACGAATCAAGGATGACCGCTACACTCACTCCACTCCATGAGCATGTATTCCAAAAATGGCACTTTGGCCGCATTCTGACAATTGGCGACGCGTCTCATAAAGTAAGACTTCTTCATAGCATGGATCGCATTGCTCTGTTTCAAGTTCTAACCACGATGATTTATAGTTCAATCCCTTGACTGGCCAAGGAGGAAACGGTGCCATCGAAACTGCTGCTTGTCTCATAAATCATCTTTTCTCAAGCGAAAACAAGAGCTGGAGTAACTCGGAGATCGATGCCGTCTTCAGAGCAACCCAAGATGACCGACATGATTGTGCATCGTGGCTTATGGCAGACTCTCATGCCACACAACGGGTCTACGCCATGGAAACACCTCTTCATGCCGCAGTGGCAAGGATTATGCCTCGTCTCACTAGTAAAGATGCTGTTTTTAACACGAGTGGTCTTCTCAACCTTGGCGCTAGTCGAGTAGATGGTCTTCCTATTATCAAGCGGGAACACGTACTTCCATACAATGACGAGCTTCCCGCGAAGCCGTTACCTCACAAATGGTTTATAACTAGCTTAGGAGTGCTGACACAAGCCTCGTTGTGTCAGCTCTCCCAGAAACTTCTCCCTGCTCCCCTCCCATTTCCTACTACGTTTGGTGACGCTCCACTAGCGGATCACTACACTGGTATCGGAGTTGTGGACAAGACTCTGAAAGTTCTTGTCTCTGCTTTCAGTGTTTCTCTCACGGGGCAGAATGAGGCACAATGGACTCAGTTGGTAGCTTTCACGCCGCTCATACTGTCAACCACCCTTGACTGGACAATTGAAGCTCATCGAACCGCTTCTGAAGGACTTGTCACTTCCCTGTAAGTCAAGAGCCTGGCTGCTTGAAGCCCATACAAGACATCCTCTTTAATCCGCTTATCTGACTATTTCTAGACCATCCTTATTTGGGTCTGCGTTTCAGCTTCGGGGCATCGGTCGTATTGCGCCACTTTATCATTTGGTATCAGTCTTAGAGCATGCTTTGTGCGAATTCGTGGGAAGAGTTGGCGGCCATGCGATCCCCAAGGAAGTTGCTGATGCTGTGCTTCCCAGCCTAGGATTTGGATATGTTCTTCCTACTGCGCTCATGTTGTGGCCTTTCAAGAACAGCGACACAAGGCAGAAGCTCACAGCATTTTGGCAGCCATTCCCCGTCTATGTCAGTCTTCTCGTTGGTGGTATATCCAGTATCTACCGGAAGCAGAAGACTGCGATAACGGGGGATCAGCCCAAGATAAAGACGAAGCAGAAACTACGCCATGACAAGGCTACACAGTCAACTCTACGGCTGATTTATACAGCCGGAGCGGCGGCCTCTGGGCTGGTTCATCTGTGGTCAGTGTACAGTATTCTTTCAAGCTCCGATATGAGTTTCTCTACTGTGTTCGGGAAGCTTGGGTTTCTGATTTCTGGGCGTCGTAATCCGACTATAGAGGGCAACATCTTTACCTTTTTCCAACGGGACATGTTGTTGAACACTGCTTCTGTCCTCGCTCATACCGTCTTTCGCATTGTCCACCTACGATCCTTAGGTTATATTACTACCAAGCAAGCAGTCACAGCTTCAGTCGCTACACTGGTGGCGCAACCCATTGTTGGGCCAAGTGCTGCTCATGTTGGCTTTCTCGGCTGGAGAGAAGAGGTCTTTAACAAGGTTCAGAGACGAATCAGTACTGAGAACTAAAATCAATGAGGAAGATAGACTCCCGCTGCTTAACATCTGGGAAGATTAGAGGTCACATATAAATGTCTATGTTAAGATTATATAAATCTAGATCGAGTTTGGGACATGCCTAAATCAAATATCTTCACCTTTAAAACCTTGACTAAAAATTGAAGCCATCCCTGGCCTGATCAACCGATGCCATTGAGCAGAACAGACTATTTGCACTCAGCCTCCTGCTAATTTATATTTCTTAGTCCTTCGTGACAGTTCTGAGCTATCAGATGACAAGTCACGGCAACCTCTAACATATCTAGTCTCATGGTCAAGATACAACAGCAGATGAAGAGGAAGATTTATTGTGAGCTCGACAAAACAAACTGGATACCGAAACATAAAGACAGGAAGACTAGATGATTGTCTACTGCTCCACTCCAAATCCTTTGGGATATACTTTGGCCATGAATTTGCGTACCGCATCCTGATCACAGAACTCGACAACTTTGATAATCTTTGAACCATCATCGTTCAGATCAAACACCCAAGCATGTTCCATGATGATAGTTTCGCCATCCTTGAGATCCATCTCAGCAACGCTTGTGCCCGCTGCTTTAAGTGCCTCAGTGTCGATAGTCAGGTTTGAAAGGGTGGCGCGCTTTACTCTTCCCACTTTGAGATCATTGGCAGTTGCTTTCTCATAAGCGTCGTTATCGCTGGCCCAGCCTGGGGGAGCACCAAAGAAGTCGAGAAGGGCTTCTGGGAGAAACTCGCGAGTGCAGTTTTGGTCAACATTGCGGTTGATGAGGGACGGGTCGTTCTGTTCGCCAGCCTCTTGGTAGGCAGAAATGAACTGTCTAACTGTGTTTTCAATGGATTTTCGGAGTTCCTGGACAGTTGTCATCGTCGCGTTCATGTAGCTGAGATTTTGTCAGAAGTAAACTATAGTGGCAGCAAAATCTTGTGGCGTGTTCCAACGAGCAATAGACACCTCCAGCTCGGAGGCCTTGGGGCTTTTAGATATCCTTCTTCGAGGTGAAAGCTGACCAATCCATGTAAGCTGACGGAACCCGTTATGTTGTGAGATTATATCATTCCCGCGCGGTAAGACAAATACTTTATAATTAGGCACACGGAACATCTTACCGGACGTACGTGATAATCTTACCACACTTGACTGGATCACCTAGAATGAGCAAATGGAAATGTAAGACTCTTGGGGCTAAGAATCCTGATGATGCAGGTGAGATTGAGCCACTGCACTAGGCCTGGCTATATACTCGATGCTCAAGATCTTCGTCGCGCGCGCTGTTGAGTTGGGAATTGCCCATAAGGATATGCCGTATGAAAAGGCTCAGTTATTACTCTTCATGTTTAAACCGCATAGGCATGGTTCATGGATAGAGATTAACTTTATTTCACATGAGAAGGTGCAAAGTCTTGTAAGAGTATAAGTATATCGTAAAACATTAAATTCTAGGCTTTATAGTGCATTCCCAAACCATCTCTAAAGACCTCATCAAGTCCAAGCTCATCATATATACATTATTAAGTCGTTATTTGATTTTTTAAGCCAGGTCGTCAGCGTTCTTCTTCTCGTGCTGCTCAACAATGACGTTGTCCTTCTCCTTGTCGGAAATCTCGTCAATGGCATTGTCAGAGGCCTTGGGAGCTCGGATGCCCATGCCATTGCGGACCCAGGTGACAGTAACGTAGCCGAGGACGTAGACGAAACCGATGGCGGGGACAATGTAGCTGATGCGGGTGCCCTTAGCATCAGCAATGGCGCCCTGGATCGGAGGGAAGACGGCACCACCAGAGACACCCATGACGAGGATACCAGCGCCACGGCGAGTGTGTCGACCAAGGTTGCTAGTACCCATGGCGAAGATGGTAGGGTACATGGGAGCCTCGAAGAAGAAGATGGTGATCAGGATACCAACGCTAGCAATACCCTCGCCAGCGCTGCAGTAGGCAGTAAGAGCGATGGCACAGATAGAGTAGATGACCATAATGAAATCGGCTCGGAAGAAGACAGCAAGACCAGTACCAACGAATCGACCGACGGTGAAGACAATGAGAGCGTAGCTCAGCATGGTGCTAGCCCTGCTGGTAGAGACACCACCGTTCTCGTGGGCATAGTTGATGAAGAAAGTGGCGATGGTAACCTGAGCACCGACGTAGCAGAACTGAGCACCAAAGGCAAACCACATGTTCCACTGCTTCCAGATGGAAGACTGAGCAACCTGACCACCCTCATCCTCGATGACAGCCTCGGTGACCTCGGGGAGCTTGGCGAAGAAGAAAAGGACACCAACAGCAGCGCCAGCACAAGCGACAGCAAGGTAGACGAACTGGACGTTGGTGAGACTGTTCTGGTTCTCGCCGGAGAAGAAGTATCTGGAAGCAATCAGGGGACCGATGAAGGAAGCGACACCGTTCCAAGACTGGCAGAATTGGAGACGAGCGTTGGCAGACTCGGGCTTTCCAATGACGACGGCGTAAGAGTTGGCAGATGTTTCGAGGGTAGCGAGACCACAGGCGATGACAAGGGTGCAAGCGCAGAAGCCACCAAAGACAGCGCGACCATTAGAGTTGCTGTCGGCAGACTTGGCTACCGGCCAGAACAGGATAGCGCCGAGGGAGTAGAGGCTGAGACCCATCAGGATGGTCTGCTTGTAACCGCGGCGCTTGAGGACTTCGGCGGCAACGGGAGAGAAGAGGAGATAACCGCCGCCAAAGTACATGACCTGGAGACCGGTAGACTCCAGGCGGCTAATGCCGAGGACAGTTTGGAAGTGCTTGTTGAGGACATCGAGAAGGCCGTAGGAGAAACCCCAGAGGAAGAAGAGGGAGATGATGAGGGAGAGAGGAAAGATGAGAGCGCGACCAGTCAAGTAGCCGCCTGCCAGCTGAGGGGCAGCAGTGGGAATAGCACCAGCCATTATTATGGTGTATAGATGTGATGTGGAGAAGAGATTGATGAGGAGTTGAGAGCTGATGAACAATGTATTTGAGGATATCCAAGCTCGTCTTTATACAAATGCCTTGTGGATAGGCCCAAGACTCACCTTGAGTTATCGCCCCGACACTATCCACTTCCCCAACACTCCTCTCTCTATCCCCAGACTCGGAGAGCATGTGGAGGGACCACTTCTCCAGTGGAGGAAAACTCTGTCTCTCCACTTCCCCATGACCCCAAAATTCGCCCACGAGTCTTTTTGGGTGCGGCATTGCCTTGGCCCAGGAGAGGATCGAGGCCGGTCTGGGGAAGAACCATAAAACAAGCTACCAGCGTCTTACCCAGTAGAAATGCTCGAGTTGTACGCCAAGCTCGCAATGTCCAGGCTTTATACTTTATACAGCTAGTAATCCTTGGACCGTTGTGGAGAGCTGGTGGAGGTCGGGCCGACAAGTCGTTGTTGCTGGCTTCACGTTTAAGCTTAGCATGCCAAGCGTCGATCTCCCGGCCTGCTGTTGGTAGGTGTCTTGACGTGCTCAACGGGCCATCGAGGCTTCAGGTATTCGGGCCTTTAGAGCTGTCCAAGACACGCTATCGGCCGGCGTCGGCGGTATCAACCTGGTCAAGACGCAAGGCTGAGCCTGGGCTGTTGTGGCTTAACTGCCTCTCTGGAGCTTGTTCTGCGAATGTCGTACGGATACCATGTACCTATATTCTCTCACGAGACCAATGATGGGGTGAACACCCGTGAGGACCTCGGGGGCTATCGTTGATCCTCTTTCACGATGCTGCAGACGACTTCCCCTGATCTACATTGGATGGCATGGCTACATGGGTATATTTCCCTGAATTGAAATGTTTGATGAGTAGCTCGGCACTCATACCATGGAACTGGATAAGCTAGAATGACTCAATTTTAAAGATCTAATGCTTCCGGTTCCCTGTTATTCCTTTGAGCTGGTTGGTATATGCGTTGTCGATCAATACCTGAAACGCGCTTCATGTACCGCGAGCAATATTTTGTAGCCGGCATGAGACTGACTGATAAACCGGGGCATGCATTCCTTTTTTTGACAAGTATTATCGTATGTGCTCTTTCTTTGCCCAGTGGCAAATTTCTTTTACATCTCTATGGTAAACTTCTCCCTTGTTCTTGTCTCACCCATCTTTGAGGCGATGTTGACGCATACAGGAGACAAGGCCAGTTTGGAGAAAATCTTTCGGATCGCAGTTAACAAATCGTTCTTCTCGCCAGTCCAATCAACGACGTGATTTCAGATCTGATCTAGCCCCTTTCTAACGTCTTGGTTGTAGCACTAACAGCTTCTAAAGGGAATTCCGTTGCTTCTAGCGGCCACGGTAAGTGCATTTCCATGCTAGTATGTGTTGTTGAAAGCCGTTGACTCGGGCTTGGCCGAAGATAAGGCCGACTATCACCCTGACACCCTCAGGCCTCTGCACCATTTTCCCAACCTTTTGCGGGCGGTTTGACCCGGAACGAGGCTTGCATTAGATCCTCCTAGCAGAAACTTTCCGATCGCCTAGAGGAAAGATCTTTTTTTTGTGGCAATGAACCTCAGATCTGACTGCAGCTGTTTCTTTCAACGTCTCATCACTCTTGCTGCAGCGGCTCTACCCGGTCAGAGCTTCATCACTCTATGCTTGTTATGGATAGCTCTTACCACCAATCCACCCACCCACCCTATACAAAGCAAGCTATACCTATAAGCTTTAAGGGCTTCAAGCGGTTGGGTTTGTGTTTTAGGTTATACCGCGATACTGCCGAAGGAGGCAAACAAAATTGTCTCAAGGGGCTAACCTCAAGGATGAGAACTTATCCCTCAACAGCTGATTATTGACAATGGGGTTCATAAGACTGATTTCTTGCAAAGGATTAATTGCATATTAACTTTTCGGCAAGTAACATCGCCGATGTGCCACATCCCACCAAGTGGAAACAAGGCAAACGCACATTAAAGACGTTAGCCGTTATCGCCACATAAAGTATGATTCAGGTTTAAAATTTTCCACTCTAAAGAGCTCTCATGTCTGCACTCAACCATGCAGTTGGTTGTGAACTTTTCCTCTTATCTTGCGCCCCCTACTGGGGAAGCTTGGTGGAGCGCTAAGATCGATAGTTCCAATCTATGACTTGCTCCGGACCGAATATCACACACGATATTTAAACTCTGTACACTATCTTGTTCTTGTTCTCATCTATTTGGTTCATCGAGTTTGTTTTCAAAGGTTGTCACCAAGCCTCGTTGTCACCAGCTTGTCGCTGTACCAAGAAATGTCTCGTTGCACGACACGCTATGGGTTCCTCACTTTCAGAACAGAATTCTATCTTTCAAGGGCCAACCACGGGACACGGATTTAGTTTTGGATATTCTCTACACAGCGTCATTAATCGTTGCTATTGTGTTATCCTGTGGACTGAGCTTTGCTCGACAAATGGAACTATTCCATGACTGGGTTACGTATACTTCAGAAGCAGTCGTATCCCAAGAGTTTGACATGGCCATCCATCGCATATCAGACCTTGCACTGAGGAAAGCATGTGTGTGAATGGACTCATTTCGTGAATTTCGGGCTTGTGAGCCCGGCGAGTTTCTATTTAGGGTAGTAGTCATATATCCATATATGTGCGGGAGTGGGCTGGTTATCCAGCCAAAGATGAAGAAAACAAGCTGGTGGAAAATCCGCGAGACACAACTCTGCGGTTACAATGGATATCATCTACTGTCAGTTGTATAGCGAGTTTCATTTTATCATTTCACTTATGTAGTCATGAACGTGGAAGAAATACATGAGGATTGCCACTTCGCATAGCATCATCATAATCCAAACGTCAGCATGGGTCATGAACCAACTCACTTTATACTATAATCCATCGAGGAAAATTGAGATTTTCGTTATATAAACAACTTCGAACACATTGTCCTGACCATTTTGCTTGTAACTATTCCAGAATTTAACATGGCAGACTCATCGTTACAGTCGTACCGCGTACCTCAGCTTGAGGGCGGTCACCGACAAGGATCCGACGCAATCTTCAACTCTCGCAGCGCTCAAAGAATGGAATTCTCAGCGAATCCTTCTTGTTCACAGCAAGGCTCTTGCAAAGAATACTTCAACTATTAGTGATCTGAAAGAGGCGCTCGGCGACCAGCTCATTACCGCTAAGGAGGGCGTCGCCTCGCACTCGCCATACGACGATGTCATCGACATTGCACACCGAATTACTGAGCACAAGATAGACTGTGTAATCAGTGTGGGCAGCGGCCCATACTCTGATGACTGCAAAGTCGCACGTCTAATGTCAGCAAAACTAGCCAAAGACTCTGATGGGAAGGATATGGAGGCCCCCGTCGATCAAGATAGGGGCGTTGCACCACAGGAGAAGATGAAGAAAGCTGAAGGTGTCAAGCTCATTCTAGTTCCTACGAGCTTATCAGCAGGCGAGTGGAATCACACGGCGAGTTGCACCAACAGCACCGGTAAAAAGCAACATTTCTCATTGATGGATCCATGGGTGACTAGGACAGCGCCCGGGCGGCTCTGGCTAAGCTCTGGTATACGCGCTGTGGATCACTGTATCGAGACTCTCTGTAATCCCGATTGCGCTAAATACCCTGATGTGCAAGAGTGGTGCGAAAAGCCGCTGCGGGATCTGTCAGTGGGCTTAACGGAGTACAGAGGGGGTTCAACCCATGGACAGGAAGGCCAAGACGAGCTAGTCCATAGAGTGAGCAAGTGTCAAGCGGGAAGTCAAATAGCCCTCATAGGGTTCATCATCCACAAAGTTAACATGGGCGCCAGCCATGCTATCGGGCATCAACTCGGCAGCGTGGGGAATGTGATGCACGGCACTACAAGTTGCATCATGCTTCCACCGGTGCTGCGATACACCAAAAACATAAACCCAGAGGCCCAAGCGAAGATTGTGGGCGTCTTCAATGAGTCTTTGGGATGGGAGGAGATTGAGGCGGGAGATTGTGTAGCAAGGTTGGTCAAGCTCACAGGATTGCCGAGTTCGCTGAGGGAAGTTGGGGTAACGGGTGATGAACAACTCGAACAGATCATTGACAAGACCATGACGGATTTCATGTTTTCCTCTCAAGATGTTCTGACGAGGGAGGCAGTCTCTGAGATTGTATATTCTGCCAAGTAGATGTTCAGTCATTTCGAGATAAAGCTACAGACCGGCAAACAAGAGTGCAATCGGCCAATCCGAGACAGAGGTTATCTTTTCGAATTGAGGGTATCTAGAATAGTAAAGCCAAAATGCTGTCATATGTCCAAAACTCCACGATTATCGTCATCTTCGTTGTGCGTTTGCCGACCGGCGCGGCCAGTCTACTAACACTTGGCGCAGCCAGGGCCAATACTCTGTCTTCGCCCAGTGCTGCAAAACTTGTAGCACATATATGATCTTGTAAACTCCCTTTGAGCTGGATGTGTTTCCAAAAGCTATGGTGTCATTGAACCCAGTCCTCTCCCCGTCACGGCGGTTGACAACGAGATGCCACTCGTGGCCCTGAACGACGATTCCCAGCAAGTACTCGGGGAGCTGGGGAGCCTGTGCAACCGTGTGTGGCTCGCCTGGAAGCGCATCGCCTGCATCCTGCTGCTTCATCCTGGAAACCCCATCCGCTGCCTCTTGCCTGATCTTCAATAAGCGTTCAAGAAACTCCCAGTGCGCTGGCATCCACACTCCCGTTTGGAGACTGACAAGATCCGGGATGCGGCCCTGTTTCAAGGTCTCGATACTAAATGCGATCGGTCGGAAGCAAAGAGTATCCATGTTGGTATGATTGAACGAGCTGCATGGCAGGACCTTTGCAAGAGCCTTGATTACACGGGGAACAGTTGGGTGTTCTCGGTCGCACGTCGGTTCGATGTAGACACAAAAGTCAACTTTTTGGGGGTGTAGAGAGGTTCGATGGTATTCAGGAATGACCCTCGCCTTGGTGCTGAGTCGTATTAGTACAATCAAGACGAGTTTGAGAGGTACAGGCAGGGTACTCACCTCAATCTAAAGTCGACGAGTTCACTCTTTGTTGGGCCAGTCGAATCTCTCAACGCAGCTTCAAGAACACGATGGACCACTTCGGTATTCCAATCTTCCTGTGAACTCACCATGCCACTATCGCAAAAGGCAGCCTGGTAAAGGATTCTGTGCACAAGACCCGGCTGTGGTGTATCCCCAACAGTACGACGGTGGTCGGAAAAGTACATGTCGCTTCGACATCCCTCTTGCGCCCAGACCCAGTCTTTGTACTCGGGATCTTTCAGCATTTTTATAGTCTGACGCTGCGAGGATGGAAGAATACCATAACCATCAGCTATTGATTCGACCAAGCTAAGGAGAGTCTCTAGAGACGGCGGAACAGTGCTCAGGTCTTTTTGTCGCATGCCGTATTGATATGCTTCAAATTCTGTTGCCTCTGAGCCACAGCCGAGGTGATTGTATGGTTTAGGCTGCGGTGGGAACATGTGCCATGAGGTTGGGTTCGTTGGTTGAGCTTCGAGAGGTCTATCGTTGAGACCAGGCGTCGGCTGGGGGTTGTTTCTGATATCATCATCATCTCCAGGTCGTTCGGGTTTGATACGAGGAGAGTTTGAGTTTGTGTTGCGTGACGTTTTGTGAGTCGGGGAGTTTAATCGGCGTCGCTTTGGACTGGAAACGGGCTGTTGATGGTTGCTCGGTCGCTTCTGTTCAGGTATCACTGAAGAGTCGTCGCCATAATCTTGGATGTTTCCGAGCCAAATATGGATCTTTTGATCGAGCGACATGGCCTTGAGGTGTTGTCATGCATGGTCGACGGCCTTGTCAGGTGGTAATGCTGTGTCCGTGATGATGCTGTTCCTTTCCTTTGGCATGCGGCTTGTTCGGATAGGCGTATTATCCGATACACCGAGTAGACAGACTATGCTTCGATTGGCTCAAATCTGTTAGTAAGCAATCTTTCCCGGAGATATAGGGTAGGTAGGTATGCTTGATGATAACTAGCAACTTTAGATTTGAAACTTGACTCCAGACGCAGACTTTGTTCTGTCTGTATTGCAATACTGTATATATGAGTTCTTCTTTCCTACTGCACCTCTAATTCTCAACTGTCTTGTGTGCCAACTGGCGAGGCACAGCTAGACTTGATCACAAGTTTATTTCCTAGCTGATCAAATGCTACAACAATGCGTGTCTGAATGATCGACACAAAGTCACTTAACCTTCACGATTTGTCAAGTAGAGCATCCAGATGAAATACGCATGATTTAATACTACCCTATCGGCTCATTCGATTCCATTGGTGGTGAACCTTTCAGATAAATTAGTCATAGAGCTTGCTCATGAAACGCGTACCTTTTACGTGTCTTATGCACTGATTGAGTAAATGAAAGGCCTGTAAGCCGAGAATTTCCCCAACAGGGCACTCAGTCTTACCGCTACCACGTCATCAGTCTATTTAGCCGGAATAGGTTGTGTAAGCTTGAATGTATCTGTCAGCACTAACAAAGCTTTGGTGGTAATAACAGGCTTGCTTATCAGCCCTTAAATCCTCCTACATCTACCTAACCAAAGAGCTAGCCACCACTTCAGCCAACATATCTGATAGATGCTAAAACATGGCCTCAGAAGTCGTAACCCAGCAGCAGATAAGCAACCCAGCAATGCCAGTTAATACGAATACCCAAGAACTATTGAGACCGACAGAGACACTAGAAGTAGAGGAACCTAGAAACGATGAAGATAATGTCATTTATCCGACTGGGCCAAAGCTCTGGTCAACCATGGCTTCAATGTCTATCGCTTGTTTTCTCAGCGGACTCGTATGCGACTCCAAGATCTCAAAAGCTTGTCAACTAACAATTTCGACAACAGGACCTCACCATTGTCGCAGTAGCTGTACCAAGCATCACCGATGATTTTCAAACCATATCCGATATTGGATGGTATTCAGCTGCGTAGTAAGGACTCTACTCACCTGACAGCTCACAATCCTGATTAACAGTCATCTTCCAGTGGTATGACGCTGAGCGCCTTTGTGTTTTTGTACGTCGTTCATCTTCCTTGTCATTGTTCATAAACTGATTACTGACGCTAATATAGCTTTGGCCAAATCTATTCCTTCTTTCCCATTAAAACCGTCTTTCTCATTGGCATCACTATTTTTGAGATCGGTTCTCTCGTCTGTACTCTTGCACCCTCTTCAGCCGTCTTTATCCTAGGCCGTGCAATCAGCGGCCTCGGTAGAGGCGCACTTAATGGTGGCCTTTTCAAGCTTCTACGCCAGTCCTTCCCACTATCAAAGCAAGCAATAACCAATAGCTTCTTTGGCGCTGTCCAAAGCGCAGGGCTTATCACTGCACCCACGATCGGAGGTGCGCTGATCGACGCCTTTTCGTGGAGAGCATGTTTCGGTATCAACCTGCCACTCGGTGTTGTGTGCCTTGTCTTGACCGCGTATGGAGTGCACGAGCAGCCTGCCAGCCGAAGTGATGCGCCGACGCTTACACTGAAGGAAAAGATCAAGAAGATAGATTACCTCGGCACTCTCGCGGCTGTCCCTGCCATAACCTTTCTGCTTATGGCACTACAATGGGGAGGCATTAAATTCGGCTGGGACAGCTGGCAGATCATTGTCCCACTTGTCGTTTGCGTGCTGCTATTTGCAGGCTTTGGATATCTACAATACTACCAAGGCGACAACGCCCTGCTACCACCAAGGATTCTGAAGCAGAGGAGTATCATGGCAGGTATGTGGTACGGAGCATGCCTTGAGGGCGTGTTGGCCGTCACGGAATATTACATATCCATCTACTTCCAGGGAGTTCGTGGGTATACACCTACAAAAGCTGGGTTGCTTCAACTCCCCATGATAGGTGGTCTGGCAATTGCACTCATTATTTCCGGCCTTGGTACAACATGGCTGGGATATTATTACCGTAAGAAATATCCTTGCAGCGTCTAGAACAAAGTTTGATAACAGTTTTCAGCGTTTATGATTGGCACCAGTGTTTTGGCGCCCATAGTCTCTGGCCTTCTCACCACCTTGGATCTCGAGGAACAAATCACCAAAGCCGTCCTACTTCTCGGTTTTCTTGGCCTAGCAGTTGGTCTAGGCTTACAGGGTCCTCAAGTAGCTTTACAGGCTGTACTACCCGTCGAAGACGTCTCCGTCGGCGGCGCAGTCCTCAGCTTCGGTTCCGGAATGGGTTCCGCGTTGTGGATTTGTGCCTCAGCAACGCTATTTCAGAATCGTCTGTCCAAAGAGATCCAAGACGTTTCACCGGATACAGACGTTACTGGGCTTCAAAAGGCAGGACTGTCCAAGCTACGGGAGTCTATTGGACCCGACATGTTGAAGGGCGTGTTGTCGGGGTATGAGAACGCAATTGTACAGACGTTGTATATTCCTCTGGCATTGGCGTTGCTCTCAATTGTTGGATCTTTGGCGATGGAGCGAAAGTCTATCAAGAAGAAGCAATCCTAGAAGAAGGGGAGAGACCTGAGACACACCGAGAAACATGCCATGCCATGTCAGAAGCGAGGCTCAAGTCGGTGAAACCATTTTCCAGTTTCATATATAGCATCCTAAATGTGTTCATCTTTATGCAATAATGACGTATAAGGCCGTGGACATAATTCCATTATTCTTGTACCAATCGGATCGTTTAGCCCGAATTTCAAGCTATTCCAAGGTTGGAGATAGCTCATTGATGATATCATTAGGGGACATTGGTTGGACCCCTGAACAATTCTATTCTACCGTGAACGACGCTTTCTATGGTCACTTTACGAACCGTTTGCAGGGAAAAGCTGTGAATTCTCGTGTCTGTTGCCCTGAAACACGAATTGATTCATGGAGTCAAGTTACAGGCCTATCCAACCCGCCCCCTCCAAAGACAAAGTCTTTCGAAAGGGGCACCATGATCGAGCAGCATCCAAGCGAGTCGGAGTGATCAAATCGGCCTGCTGGGCCTGTCGAAGACGAAAAGTCAAGGTATGAAGCCTGCGAGATGTCAAGTATCGAGAAACTCATGGGAAATCCAGTGCAATGGTCAAAAGCCAGTCTGTGGTCACTGTGAAAAGCTTGATACAGAATGTGTTTATGACTCTGATATTAGAGAATTGGAATGGAGAGCTTTGCAAAAGTCCAATGAGAAGCTGGAAAAAGAACTGGAAGCCGCAAAGAGTCTGCTGAAACAAGTAGCTGTTGGCTCTGACAATCTTAGACGTCTTGTTGTGGAGTACCTCGAGAATACGAAACAACCGCTGGAGATTGTCGAGTTGCTCAAAGATGACGGAAGACAAGACCCTTATTTGAACATACCCGAGACCCAACAAGCTCAGAGTATGGCAATTGGTATCATCTTATGTTTGTTATGAAACTAACTACTATTGTCTGAATAGGTTCACGTGTTGATAGTGTATCGCCAATGCACGCATCCGCAGTCAGTAACGATGAAGCAGGGGTTGCATCCATGCAATTGATACAAGCAATATCCGAGCCAGTCCACACGGAGTCATTAGATCACAGATTTGAGCATCTCTCGGCGCTGTATCCATATCTATCTCAGTCGTCAGCAAGTTCCTCTGCTAGGTCTTCAGAGTACACTACAGTGAGCAAGACGATCCTCCTAAACCATAAGCTTATGCGTTGACCTATAATTACTCTGTAGTCATTAATGGAAGGTGTTGTAAGCGTTGATCCTGAATATGCCAGCGTTGAACACTCCCATCCCATAACACTCCCGCTCGTCGACAGTACGCCGATGGAGCTACACTCACCCGACTTGACATGTCGTCAAGACACGTTTGGATCAAGAACCAGCGACAAAGAACAATTTATCTTGCCGTTATTCGACCGTGCAGACTATCTACTTGCTGCCTCTATGAGCACCTCCAAGGAAGATGTCGACTCGCGCACAAGTCAAAGGCAACAAAGACAGAATTGGCAAGATTCTCAACAACAACCGCATGGCCAACTAGGCCACTATAATAGTACCCCTCACTCAAATCTTGATTACACGACAGCAAGCGACTTGAATCACTTTGTACAAACGACAGAGGAAAGGCAATTACCACTGTTTACAATCCACCCAAACTACAGTAACCATTTTGGCAACCTCACACTTTCAAGCAGCATCAGAGTAAACGGGTACCCCCAAGAGGTCCAGGATGCTCAGATTCGAAACCTTTCTACGCCAATATGGTCTATAAAGACGCTCAACACCAAGCCTGATCCTGGTGGTATGGGTGATGCTTTTGGTGACATATTCAAAGAAGCAACAAGACTGCTTAACAAGGGTGCTCCCAAGACTCGAATTGTGGGAACACACCCAAACATAGCAGCATTATATGACAAAGACGAGTTTGACAAGTCATGTCTCTTGTCTCAATGGGCCGCCCGTATGGTTCATAGTGTCAAGCTCAAAGGTGCGCGCCAGACCTAACCCACTTTCGTTGATTCATGAACTTACTCTTGCCTATAGGATATGACTTTACTTGCTTTGCATCAATGTATGTTTTTTGGTATGTGATGCGGTGGATGATTGATCCATCGCCAGAGACATACGCTGCTATGCCAGAATGGATAAGACCAATGTAAGACCCTACACTCCAACAAACAAGTCCATGCTGACGTTTTAGACCTGATCAGATATTCACGCCTCATATAAGCATGGTAGATTTTGTACTTTGGCCTGCCTTTCGAGAGCTTCTGTTGCAACTGCCACAAATGCAAGAGCGTATGGGATGGCTCGCAGATATGTCTCTTCATATCGTGTGCGACTGGCCATACGAGCTTGAAAAAGCAATATATCGCAATCCAGTCTCCGAGAATGTAGATCTCGTGGATCTGGCCAAGGTATGAACAAGCTCTATTCGAGTAACTGCAGCAATGCTAATTGTTCTACAGCAACACGTTTGGACACTTGGGTGTTGGTCGCTAGGGCCTACTTTTAGAAGTTACGTGGTAGATGCGGACTCTTATATGCGCATTAGAGTCAGTGAGTAGTTTATTGTAATCGAGAACAGAGTAGACAATGATTGAGCATCAACTTTATGAGGAATCGAAGTTGATGTTATGCAGGTGTTGAAGTCGAAAATACAGCTTATATACCTTACTAGAAGATTTCTCCACATCGAATCCTCTCACTACACCAGTCGTTTAACACCTGGTCATCTTCCGTAGTATAGTGGTCAGTATGCAAGCTTGTCACGCTTGAGACCCGGGTTCAATTCCCGGCGGGAGAGTCGCCAAATGAGCTACAACTCATTCATTCATTTTTTCTTTTTCCCCCCATGGTGTTATTTTTCTAGGCAAATTGTCTTAACCCTTCCCCCTCTATAGCGGTATTTGTGATGACTAGCTTTCTTATTGTTCTAGGACTTCGAGAGAAGTTATGTTCGTAGATGGCTTGGAAAGGACAAACACTATGAGAAGTAATAGGTTCTTACAGCGGTCTGGCTCATTAGTATACGTGTACTAGGACCCTGGCGCATTGTGGACTGCTTGGATAGTTGACTCTAACCAGGAAACGCTGCCCACATACAGCATCTACATGCTATCGACGATGTTACACTATGAAGGATACTTCGTATAGCTATAGACCTGGTAAAATGGTCTATAAGTCACATACGATCAAGCCTATCAGAAAATTCAGGATCCCGTCTGCTCTCCTATAGACAAGCTGATAACAGACTATGGCCTTTAATTCATGCTGCACTGCCAGAGGTATGCAGTTCTAGATAAAGTTCTCACTAGAGCTTCGCTGTTTGTATAGACATTATCATGTCCATGTGTGATGCGTTGCGATATCCGACAAATTATTTCCAGAAAGACTGAAAATCACAACTCTAAATCACGGAGAGTATGCTCATTCTTGACCCTGCATAAACGCCAGCGTTCCTGAGTGTACAGCCTTTGGTGTTTGAAACATTCTCTGACAACCATCTTACTCTCTCACTAACAACACTGGTCGTATAGACGCTGGAATATAATGTTATAGGAACGTGGCCTATAACTTACGCGTTTTGGGTAATTTCTTGCAGGACCATCTAAAATAAGCAGGGCTGATCTAATATATAACTTGGACGGTATGTCCCGTCTTGCAGATCGTTTCCATTGTTTGACCAAGACATGAGCGTTGCATTAACAATGTGAGATAACCACGATAATAACTCGCCAGAAGATCAAGAAACCATTACTTGATAAAGCGACTGCTTTTTCAAACCCACATCTGGGCACGCGTCCCAATCATGTTCGAACCCCCTGCTCCAACTCGACACCCGGTACAATTACCCAGTGATGAAGGGGATGTTCGGGTTTTATGCATGATATATCTTTCCGATGTAACACCAACAACTGTTCTCCGCTCCTGTTGATCCGAATAAATATAATACCGCAACCGTTCGACTTCTTTCTAACATAGTCTCATTCACTCAACTCGAAAATACGACCAGAAAATGTGTCCCGATAACGACGACACAGTCCATGCTGTCATAGAGGCAGAGAATCACGATGATGCCGATTCAACCTTGAGCAGTGCCGTCCAATCGTCAACGGCGTCACTTACCGCTTCTATTCTTGAGTACAGAAACATACATGGCAGAAAATTTCACAGTCAGAGTGGCCCAGGTGATGCAGAGTATTGGGCGCCAAACGATGATCAGCATAATACAAGCATGGACATTCAACACCATGTGTGGACCCTACTGCATGATGGCAAGCTTCACTTCGCACCACTTCCAAGCCAAGTCGACAAGGTTCTCGATATAGGCACAGGAACTGGAATTTGGGCCATCGACTTTGCAGACGAGCACCCTGAGGCCACGGTACTGGGCGTTGACTTGTCACCCACGCAGCCAGATTGGGTACCGCCGAACTGCAAGTTTGAGATCGATGATTTATCTTTGAATTGGACATGGCCTAGCAACGAGTTCGACTTTGTCCATCTGCGTACCATGTTTGGCAGCTTCACAGACTGGCAGCACATCTTCAACGAAGCTTACAGAGTGTGCAAGCCTGGAGGCTATGTCGAAGACTTCGAAGCCAGTGCAGATCTCATATCAGATGATGGAACCGTTACCAGAGAAAATGGCACCGCATTAGGACAGTGGGGTAGGCTATTCCATGAGGCGGGATGGAAGACAGGGCGCAGTATGGCAGTGTTTGAAGAGGATACTCAGGTCAAGTGCATGAAGGCAGCGGGGTTTGTGGATGTAACGGCCAAGGATATCAAAGTAAGATGAGAAGACACCGCAAATGAGTCTTGCTAACTGATATTCCCGTGTCCGTTGGGTCAATGGCCTAAGGATCCCAAACAAAAAGAGATTGGCGCCTACGATCAAGCCGCAGTTGAAGAAGGCTTGGAAGGTATGTCTTTTGTTGTTTCTCGTTCGGTTTCGTGTGCTCAACATAGAAACAGGTTATGTGATCCTCATGTTCACGGATGTTCTTGGTTGGTCCACTGAAGAAGTTCAAATATACCTAGCCCGTGTGCGCAAAGAGCTGAGAGACAAGAGATATCATACATATTTCTGGACAAGAGCCGTGTATGGAAGAAAGCCTGCACGAGACGAGGAGGTATGAAGTTTACTTTCACGACTAGGCCTAAACTCAGCGTGTAACATTTCACCATTTAGTTCCCTCAATATTAAACAGATGCTATTGCACACAAGATAATTACCAGGGATTCCCCATCTCATTACTTCACCTTTAAATCAAGTGCCAGTCATAGTGACTAAGTACCACCATAGTGATCGTCCTTGGCGAGCTTTACATAGACGTGCTTCGGTGTTCTTGTGAGTGCGATCGACTCGTCATGGGTCGCTAACTCGGGCTTGATCGGCTTCAACTCGAACTCCCAAAGGACCATCGTAAAATACACGCGAATCTCCAGATAGGCTAGTTTCCTACCAAAGCATGCACGAGGGCCCAGCCCGAATGCTTGCGATGGACCGCTGTTAGGATCAAATACCGTTTCTTCCTCGCCAGCCTCAGAAGTTCGTGTCTTGAGCCACCTCTCAGGAACAAACTCGGTGATATCTGCGTCATAAAATAATCCCGATCTCTTTGAATGAGCAATTGCTGCCTGTGACTGCTTGCTGGAGTCTACTGGAATACGAGGCATCATCAAGCCGGGCCCGTTTGCTAAGAAGCCGATCGTAGTACCCTTGGGAATATGCACACCAAGAATTTCCGTGTCGGTCACAGCTTGCCGTATCGTAACAGGCGCAACGCGTGCGTGTCTGAGAATCTCTTCAATTACGGCGTCGAGGTATGGAATGTGAGAATTCGCAATTTCATAAGCGGTCGGAAGTCGGCGCTCCTGTGCAGCATCTGGGAGTGCTTTTCGAATCGCTTCACGAAGAATTGCCTGTACGCGTTGGTCATCGATTAAGTATTTCGTTCCCCATCGAATGGCAGCTGAAGAAGTGTCGTGGCCAGCAACAAGGTAACCAAGAAGCTTCGAATCATTAGTTTGGATCTTCTCGTCCAAGAAGGAAACATACCTCGCTCATAATAGTCTGACTATAGTAGTTGGGCTGACGTCCCTCTTTCTCAGCGATGACATCTTCACGAGCAAGCATGCTATCCAAGGCACAGCGTTGTGGATGACCGAGTCGCCTCCTCTCGATGCTCTTGTTGATCTCACGGTTCCGCAATCGATCGCGACCTGCTCTTGCTCGCCTCATTTTGGGAGAGAGATTACGGTACAGAAAGTGATGAATGATCGGAGCAGGTGAACTAATGGCAAGACCGATGCTGTCCGTAAGTGTAGTAAAGAAGCCACTTTCTTCGCCCAAAGGAACAGGCTCAAACTCATACTCATCGTCCTGTCCACCAGAAGAGGTATTGGCCTTGAGCTGTTCAAGTTGTCGGTCGATTTGCCCTTGATTGGATTCGAGTCCGAAGGAAGCACCTAAGATGATGTCGAGAGCTGCATTATGAATATCCTGAGACACGTCAAATGGTCGTCCGCCGGAAATGCGCAGTTTACGGTTCCAAAGCTCAATGAGAGTGACGAACTTTTCGTATATCAGAGGTGCCGCGGCCTAGATCGATAAGTATAAATAAATGGTGTACTACGATGCGAACTGCTCACCTGTTGCAAAAAGCTGGGTGACATCAAGTCGCGGATCAACTCCTTACTCTTCTTGAACTGGGGATCTGAAGTTCTCAGGGTTATGTGATGTCCAGGGACAACACCACTAAACTGCTCACGAGTCACTCCACTGCGGTCGAACTCTTTGAGACGACGCATGCATATATCGGATGCTTCAAAGTAGTCTGCCACAAAAACCCAAGGTCGTCCGAAAGGTCTCAAGAAGACTTGAACCAATGGAGATTGGTGTTTAACGGCTTGGCTAGCCCACCATTGTCTGCGGTTTGGGGCAGCACTGAACTCTGGGATATCGCCCCATATAGATTTGATTGCGTTCTCATTATACGGAATACCGGGAATAGGCTTGGGACGAAGTGAACGAATTAACAGATAGAAGATGGCCAGACAAAGAGCGAAGCCAACACCCCTTGGGGTTTGCTCATACAGGTTGACCGCTTGCTGAAGCATAGCGTGAATTGTTAGAGAAGTCGATTTTGAAGCTGACAAGAAAATCTCTTGGAATCTTGCTCTATTATAGCCATTTTATCCCAGAACGCGGCATGCGAAAGCGTGGCTGTGACATAAAGTTGCATACTACCAAACCAATGCGGGTCTTCCCATTGGATAGAGTAGTTGACACAGTCAGCAGTAGCAAGGGCCACAACCTTGTGACGTGGAATAAGAGGTCTGTTATCCAATGGAAGTGATACAAGGGAGTATCTGCGTGTGTGCGTGTGCTAATTAGCGTCGTGTGGAATCCAGACAGTAACCTCTAAGCCGAACCGAGGGATCTCTAGAAGAGTGAAGCGCGGTAGATCTGTCAGATACCATGGGTTTGGGACATTGAATTGATTCATCTTTTTCGACTTTCTATAATGCCGACAGGAAACGCCGGATCCATCCGCAGATCAGAAGAAACACTCGATTCTGATGTCAAAGTCGTGGCAGTTATCCAAACTCAAAATTCTGGATACTGATAAGTGCTCATACGGTTTTGGCCAATCGGAAACAATGGAAAAGCAATAATTGAACACGTCCTATAGTGTTCTGTAGCATCATTACGAGACCGAGTCAGTAAGATGGATACGAAACTTTCACCGCACAAAACCCAAAGACGATTCAGGTTCAGGCTATATCTTCATGGAGGGCTCTGCCTGTAAATAATTCTTCCGGCGTTTCCCAAGCTCAACGTAATTCGATACATTGACTAACTCTCCGGGGCAAAGTGTCGAGCGATGGCTGAGCAGATCATGTATCAAATCACCGATTTGCTGAACCGAAGGACTAGCATCCCTGAAACGTAGCAGCCCAAAGGTTCGGCTCAAGACGCCAATCCTTGTTGCATATGCCGCTCTGACCCAAAGCATGCGTTAAGGGTACTGGCTTCAACACTACCTTGAGATGTTAAAGCCCTAGAAGGTGCAGGCGACGTATCGGCGTGCTGACGTGAGACGTCACAGCAATTGCTAGATCATCCATAGGACAAAGATGTAAAAGCGCTTTTCCTAATCGTTACAGAGATAAAGACCCTCTGACTGGGCATAGTACTCCATGTGTGCCCACTGCCCAACTAACGTCGAGTACTTTTGTTTTCAAGCAAGCCACCGCTTGGAACCTCCTTGACGCGCGTCTCCAAATTATACAGAGTATTTATCCTGTGGAAGAATCTACGGAGTAAAGGCAGGCCGTTTCATATCGTGGGGTAGGTAACAGACCTCGGCATGCTACGTACTAGGTTACAGTATGTATTACTACCATGCAGTATACATACGCACATAGACACATGGTGAAAGCTACCACGCTCTGATGCGACCCTCCAAACATGGAAGTGAGAAGACCAGGGCAGTAAAATCTATTTGTTATGCATGTACAATGGCAGTTTATGTATCGGCAGATGATGTTTCTTACAGCTTGAATGCGGCTGTTAGATAACATGGTTCCGCCTTTTAGAGCCAAATCGCTTTCAATCTGCGTCGATCTGTGATGCCTCGGATGTATGAAGTCGGATTCTAACAAGACGAACAGTGGGATGCCGATGTAAGGTACCGAGTAAATCAACTAACGTAGTCAAGGTTGACTGAGTGGCCCTTTGGCTTTTAAACGATACTGTTCGGGGTTTACACCACCGATAATGATTTAGGCAAGAGTTTTGCAAGAACAGCTATACGTGAGCTTGCATTGTGTCATAGGCTAGAATATATCCAAATTTAATATAGACGAAACTGTTGATACGCCCTCTCCACCGCAACCATAACCTGCTGGCTACGAAGGCAAATCTCCACGTCTTCTTATTATGTCAATCTTGAGACATGATTCGCAGATCGATTGAATATGTGTTGTGGTTTCAATAATGCCCTCATCACAATCCACTAGAACATTGCTCCTGTCTTCTATGGACTTGGCACATAGCTGACTCGCCGTTGCCTCGCGCATTACTTCATAGCCTATAGGGCAAGCCATAATAGTAGCATATTTGTGG
Organism: Fusarium abutilonis; assembly: GCA_021655885.1. NCBI lineage: Eukaryota > Fungi > Ascomycota > Sordariomycetes > Hypocreales > Nectriaceae > Fusarium > Fusarium abutilonis. The sequence goes on along the minus strand of JAJJWN010000493.1, from coordinate 7,479 downwards.
CACATGGCGTCTGACTTATAATTTAGCTTTAGAAAACCTCAACCCCAGTCAAATGGAGAACTGAATATGTGTAGGTGGTGAAACTTTGGCCTACGGTGCTGGATTTTTATACTCATACCAACTACAGCGGTTGGCTGTAAGATTGATTGCCCTGGAATGATCACATAGTCTTGTCTACTTGCTTGGATAGACCCGGGGTAGTAGAAGCCTTGATGAGTCACCTCAAGATGTTAGGCCCCCTTTCCTTTGATTCAAGGCAATGTAGGATTGATTGATTCACAACTTCAGTCATTACGTTATTCTGCGTCTGGGAATACATTTGACTGCACGAGTTATCCACAATTGCCTTCCTTTACAAGCGTACTGGCTTAGTCTATCATTCTTCATCGGCTCTTGCCGGTCATCCAGAATCATTTCATGAGATTCTTAAGGTTCAGCCCGTGTTCTACCTAACAAGGCAAAAGTACCTAGTGTTCCACAACAGCCATACATATCTATCAAGTTGCCATAAGCTACTCGTGCCTGTAAGTACATGATGTGTACATATTGTTATCTATCATGTTGTGCAATGCTGTTGTGGTAAGCATACGTGGTCGTACTCTCGAGGGGTATTAGGTCAACCCATTGCTTTCTGTGATTAGGTCTCTTGACCGGTTGCTGATGCTTGTTCATCCTCTGTCAAAAAAAGGTCGCAAGTCTTTTTGAGTTTGCCAGTCAATCTCGACCTTTAGAATCACAATACAAGCAAAATGGACAGCGCAACATAGTCTTAGCATGTTACACAATGCTGACAGTGTTACAAGAATGCAACTCCTCTTCGTATAAAAAGCATATTTGACGAAAAGTGTTCATTCCGTCCAGAATAGCCGTTACACCCAGTGATCCAGCTGACTTTGATGCACTTATGACTAGCAGTTCTGTCCGGCCGCCGTGTCACAAATCTTGTTACAAGCCTCAATATATGACATACAAAATTGCGAAGTGTAGGTAGATCATAAGAACAATGACATTCATCACCGCCCAACTGCCTGCCTAAATTTACCCTGAACAATAACTCAATCTCACTCGTCGCATTCCTTCATTCTTTACGTGGACGTTTACTTGTTACGATGGGCGATGAAGATTCTGGTATTTCCGCCGAGGCCCTTTTTGACCAGCTTGCGGAAGCCTATGAAGACGTGTATGGCAACAACCCCGGCCTCAAAAAGGCGTTGGATCAGCTGAATATCTTGCGCAAGCCTGGTGCATCAGTCTTGGACATTGGGTGTGGTCCTGGTAGTCCAGCATCCGACTTAGCCAACAAGGGCCACAATATTACAGGCATTGACGTCTCCGGAAAGATGATCAATTACTGCAAGGTTAATGTTAAAGGAAGCTTTCAAAAGGCTGATATTCTCACGTATGAGCCAGGCTGCAAGTTTGATGCAGTTATTGTCAGCTTTTCGATGTTCCAGCTGTCGTACAGGTCGATACAGTCCATGCTCTACAAGGTTGCCGCCTGGCTTCGGCCCGATGGAATCCTTGTCCTAGGGACCATCGCCCCTGAAGACATTGTGGATGATACATCACAGATTGGTGCTTATGGTTACGTTGAGTGTGCACCGGCAGTATTCATGGAACGGATCGTTCAGCAAACGTTCATCTCCACCAGAAATTGGCTCAACATTATCCGAAGTACTGGTCTTCGGATTCTGGATCTAGCATGGCACCAATTCCAGCCCAAGGGGCTGTCGAAGGAGCAGAAGCACATGTTTATCACCGCTCAGCGAATAAACTTGGAACCTCTCTTCGGGCCGTACCCTCTCACTATATTCAAGACCCGGTAACACAGTAACTAACACATCAGATATAGAACTACCATTAGCCATTGCCAAGATGCATGGAACTTGCTACTCCATCGAGCCTAACGCGGACAGAAGAAAGCAACAGGCTATTAACATCAAGTCCAATGTCCACGTCAGACAGAGTGTGGCCGAAAGTCTACCCTTTGAGGACAACATGTTCGATGCCGTTGTAGCACTTTGGATTCTTCATTACGTTTATGACCTGGAGGCGTCTTTGACAGAGATGGTGCGGGTTGTAAATCCAGCTGCTTCGAATGCACGTCTTGTCATTGTCCAAGGGGCCCCCGACAATGAGGTTGTGGATCTTATCAACAAGGCATGCATCCCTTTGGCAGGTCATGCCGTTGATCATCAGGGTATTCTTCTCGCTACAGCTGCGAGATTTTTCACAAACCACGGCTTTGGGGATATTACCTTAACACACGTGGATACGTATTGTAATTTTCCAGAAGAGGATTTGCAGTTACGTTGTGGGCAAGCAGCACAGGTACTGACAAACCTTTGGTACCTAGACCATCCTCGCTCATCTGATATGCAAGCCTCCTTGCAAGCTATTCTATGGAAACGTTTCACAGCTTCACGATCTAAGATTGGGGACCAAGGCGCCATGCTGGTCGCACGTCCAGCTAGATCTAACTAACAAGAACTATGTTAATGGAATAATGGCATTTCAGATGTTTATTGTACAATGAAATGACTTCATTTGGCAGTAGCGAAAGTGTGTCGCATGACCACTGTAAGCATTAAAGCGGTGAAATATTATTCAGACGATATCAGTACCCGAGAAGCATCTATCTATCTATCTATCCTATGACAGTAGTGTCAAGTATACAATAGCTCCAACTGTGGCAGTAAAGAGCCAGTTTGGAGCAAGATTACCGTCAGCTGCATTTTCCTCTTGACTTAAAGCTCCATCAATAATGTTTTCAGGATTGTAGTTTCTGACAGCCGTGTTATTAGATCTTCCATCCCAACAGTACCGGTCAAAGCAGGTGTTACATGCATCTGGAACCGTTTCGTTTGCCTTCCAAAGGCTTCTGCTCAAGATAGCACATGCAACACAGACAGGCCACTCCTCATCTATGGTGGCATTGCCCTGAGTAGCACCGTTCAAGGCGTTCAGTATAATGCCGTCACGCTCGGCAATTGAGTAGGACATGTCGAACGTGGAGACGTTGCTGTGTGCAGTGTACGGCGCGTTGGGGATATAGAAAATCAGCGGTGGAACGGATTGGCCGTCTGACAGAGTGAAGTTATCCGCATCGCAGCCAAAGAGGGTAGGACGTTGATTTAAACGTTGATTGATGAAAGTTTCGGCTGACGGAACGGAGGGAAATAATGTACCATTACCAATGGCAGAACCAACACGGTCATAGGTGGCACGTAGAGCAGTACCATTGGGCCAGTTGTTGTCTGTATCTGCCGAAGAATCGATAGCGAAGATAACATCGACGGCACGTTCAGGCTGGATTAGAGGGTGAAGAGGAATGTTTTGCAAGTCCTCGCCGCCGTCGACAAGAGTCAGCTGGCGTGTATCAGCATTTTGACTGTAGCCAGTTCGGTTCCAACCAAAGAAAGGGTTAGGAGTGTACTGAGCAATATCCTCGTCATCTCTGCTCAAGCCCACCAAGAGCCCCTCGATGGCTCTGACGACAAAGGAGGGGATATCGTTCTCAGCACCAACTTGGGATACATTGTTCAGAAGAAACTGATTGAACAAGGAAGAAGATGTGCCCATTACAAAGCCAATTTGATCGAAACCACGCACACAATCCCCATCAGATTCAATTGTTCCATTGGTGAAGTTTGAAGCAATATGTCGAGTAGGTGCAAACCCGAATGTTGTTGGATCCCATGTGCCGAACTCATACGGGTTAAACTCGAACACTGTTGCGTTGAGAGAAATGACAAGCTCGCCCGGAGCACGGCCATCGGCGACAAGTATGGGGAAGGGAGTATCAGCGTCCCTGAATTGTGAAGTCTCGGCAATGGAAGAGAAAGTATAGGCTGGACCACCCTCGGGAGCGTTGACGAGTTGGTACGATAGAGCGCGGCCCCAGTAGTCAGTGAGTGTAGTATTCCATCCTTCATCCTTGTCGCTTACAGCTTCGTAAACATCTTGCCAGTATTCAGCCGTGTTGAGAATATTTATTCCTGATCTCTCCGGACCAACAAAGATGGAACGATCGAAGCGCCAAACCGCGGAATTTCGTGTTCCTCGCTGAAGGTCTGGGACTGTCGTGAAATTGTTGGCAAAGAGGGATCCCACGAGCCAGCCGCCCCCAGAAAGACCCGCGAGATAGGTAGAGGACTGTAAAAGTCCACTGATAGGACCAGATTCGTTGTTTCGTGAGTCAGCAGCAGAGATAAAACCTGCGCCATTCATCAGGGCACGGTAACCACCACCAGAGGCTGCAATGGCGATGTTGGGAAGAGTAGAGCTATTATCCTTGACCCGGTCGATATAGGACTCGGCGTCAAAGTCAAGGATATTTGCTCGAGACAATAAATCCTTCAAAGGGTCAATGGTGTTGTTCCGGCGGCGACGAAGCCAGACTCTTTCTTGATCAGAGAGTTCATTGGCAAGTCGGATCGTGGGACTTGTCGAAGGGCAGTCAACCACTCTTGGCGCGTAATCCCCACTCGGTGAATCAGGCAAGGCTCGTATGCTGAGGGCGTTGTCAAGAGGAGGGACTGGTGCTATAGCCTTATTATCTGATGAAGCTTTCGCTATGCAAGCCAACCAGGCTGTGAGACCTAAAAGGCTAAGCATTCTGCTCATGTGGGACGTACAGCTTTAACAATTAAAGGAATTGTAGCTTTTCTACAATCTTCTATGAGATGATGATGGTAGAAGAGACGTCTGCAGTAGATACTCAGAACTAGGATTACAGACCGTCGTAAGCTCATAAATAAATATACCAAGAACCTGTCGGGATAAAAAAGCGGCTCTGCTCAAGGGATGATCTCACTTAGCCTCAACGGAGAACAAAGTTTCTACTGGTAAATGATATGACTAGCCCAAGTTACGCGTCTAACCACCTCGTTGATAAATTTGACTCACCTCGGAACCCCCGGCATTGGGCTAAGCGACGTCTACACAGTCGAATGACGTAGCAAAGCCGATGACGGTTCAAAGATGGACGAACGAAACGGGGATAAAGGCCTAATAAAGACAGAACAAGAATTGGGGCCATGTTTTTAGCATGGAACCGCAGCTACTTTCATCTCTACCACTGAATGTACCTTGGACTGGCAGTCTTTGCTAACGAGTCTGGAGTGTAAAAAACTACAGTACGGATATATCCAGACGCTGATCGTCAATCCATCCCTGCCCTTCAAGAAGAGGGGGTGCAGTGTCTGACAAGTAAAGCTCTACAGACGTGACCTATGTGAAACTCTGTAACAGCCATAAAAATGTTACACGATACTAACGCTGAGCCTCAGTTTGTACCTCAAGCCCCTCAGTCCATGTAAGCATGGTTATCCATCCGATCCGATTCTCGCGATTCCCCACTAGGCAGCTCGTAGCACACATGCAAAAGCAGACAAAGCAGGCATAAGATAGGCAGCTTTTATTAATCCAATACTAACCGAAAGAGCAAAAGTAAACGCAGAAAAGCAAAGTACTTGGAAAAATGCAAACTACAAAGGGAATTTCCTGTTGCGGCCGGTTCCAACGTGTTGGGAGCGGCCGAGATACTACGTGGCTATTAACCCTTTGCTAGTGTAGAATAATCAGCAGATTACATTGGAATGCTGAACTTGAAGATGTAAGCCCGTCACCGACTCATTTTCTCAACTACATAACCCCCATCGCCTCCTACTCTTCTTAATCTCATCCAACTTATCAACACCGCAATCTAAGCTTTCATCGTTCCTGATCTTACCACTTTTGTTTTTCTTGGTCTACAAACTCAAAAATGTCTTATCCTGCCAAAGGCGATGTAGTCCTCGTCCCCGGGTGTAATAGGGACTCTGAGGGGGCTGTTCAAGAGATTTCGTGGTCGCAGTCAAGTGCTTATGTGGCAAAGCTTCCAGTCGGTCAGATATTTATAGGGTAGCTCAGTCTAGATCTGAGCGCTTTTGTCCAATCGAAACGCAAAGTCGAGCCTTAGTCATTCATCTTTCGCTATTCATCGAATGAGATCATCTTCACGATGCACTATTTTCATGCTTCGAGAGTGCCTTAGTGAGGGGTACTTGACCTTATGCAAGGGTTCGATCACTGCCAAGAATTATACTCAAGAGTAAGCCATATATGAGATAACTTGTCTCTTTGCCTGAAAACTCCTCTTTTAAGAAAATAACTCATCTTGTACGAAAACCAAGTCATTGCCTTCTTCAATACAGAAATTCCAAGCCCAAGCCAAAACCCAATCTTTACCATGTCGACCACCACAGCTTCTTCAAACATCGTCTTCTATGACATCCTCATGGCCCAGCCTGTGGAGAAAAACTGTTGTTCACCAAACCCTTGGAAAACTCGATTCGCCCTCAACTTCAAGAGCGTCCCCTACTCGACCACTTGGGTGGCTCTGCCCGACATTTCCAAAGTTCGAAGTAACCTCCAGGTTCCAGCATGCCGCAAATTTGCTGACGGTAGTGATTTCTTCACTCTGCCTGTCATCGAAGATCCGAACACTGGTTCCTTTGTCGGCGACTCTTTCGATATCGCCAACTACCTCAACAAGACGTATCGCGACTCAGGCGCTGGCGACCTTTTACCCGCTCAGAAACTTGACTTCGACTTCAAGCACCCCTACATTCTTGTGCCACTTTCCGAGTGCGACGCGAGTGAATTCCCCGAATATGCCAGGTTCAACATGAATGTTGACGCTGCCTTTACCGCGCATACAGTGCTTGGAACTCATGGTTTCCCTTTTGATCCAGCTACTGAGGAGGCCACCAAGGCCGAGTTTGTCCAGCGTGCCGAGGTCATGGGGTTTAAAAGCTGGGATGATTTTTTGCTAGTTGGTGAGAAGAGAGAACAAATGCTGACTTCGTTCCGCGATACCCTTGGTGAGCTGGCTAAGTTATTCTCAAAGGACCCCAGTGGGCCTTTCATACTCGGAACAAAGGCTACCTACGCCGACATGATCGTGGGTGCGTGGCTACGTATGATGCACGTTACCCTACCAGAGAATGAATGGAATCAGGTGGCGAGTTGGCATGACGGAACATTTGGAAAGCTGTATGAAGCATTGCAAGTGTATGCAGAGGTGAAGTAGATAGTTGGGTTGAACTTAGTTGGTAAGAGGTATAGATATTTAAAGAATGCTCAAAGACATCATGAGCCTTATATCAAGTGGTGAAAATGATAGAGAAACAGGTATTACTATTAAAAGACTCTGATGTCTCATACTAACTTTATTGAAAGCGGTTATAGGGCGAATTTTTATACCTGGTGGGCTGCCCTGACTTTGCTCGAAAGGTTGAACTACATTGGATAAAGTCTTGTTAAGCTTACCCCAGTACTAATGACCGTATACGCAGCTGAAATTGAAAGAGGAACCGTTTTTCTATCAAGAGATATATATTGTTGAATTGGTTAGGGTAATTTATTATGCGTGATGTATGTTATATTAATCTTATTCTTTTTAATTGTATTCTATCTGACTTTATTTCCCCTCTT
>JAJJWN010000492.1:0-29738 GCA_021655885.1 Fusarium abutilonis | reverse complement strand
CTCTTCCCCCGATCTGTCACCTAATTTGATAAGGCTTCCCCTCCCTCTCTCCGCCCCCAGTTCAGCTCCCAAGGACCCAAACACACAGACACACACCTCTTCCTCTCTTCCCGAGGCACTCTAAAGCAGCCTCTTACCAAACCGGACACATGTCAGCTTAAAGATAAACTACGCCCAGCCAAACCAAGAGCCTTGGCTTCATCTTATCTCCTTCCCATCGAGATATAGTCTAATCCAACTCCTCTTCCTTCGTCGGCCGTCTCCGCCCTATATATATATCGGGAGATACCGACACCGACACCGACATCGACATCAATGTCCTATCGGCATCAAGCACCAACATCTTGTTGTACCAGATTGCCGTGACCGATTTGAATATCGATAATCTTCCTTTCTGTGTCACGATACAAGTGTACTTGTCGCACTGAATATTCTTTGTCATCCATGTCTCTCTGTCTGTTATCGCCGGGGCTTTTCTTGTTCGTACATGCATTCACCATGTGTCGTGCACGCTCTTTGCGACCAGCTCTCCTTCAACAGCCCTTCACTGCGTTTAGCCTTCAACTTCAGCATCTTGCTACAAATCACGGTTTGTTGCTTTATTGACTGCATCTCAGTGTCAAACACGCCAAGCTCGCAATATACTTCGTGTTCTTTATTGATACTCAATCCAACAATAACGCCAAAACACCATCGCACTCATGCCGTGACATTACTTCCACAAACACCCTATCATGCGCAACTCCCTCACTCGCCGCTTCTGAATCTCCTGTTAAACTCTTCCACCGCTACCCCAATCATTTTGTATAGGAATCCTCGCTCACTGCCTTCGCCAATCGGTATAAACGGCCCATTGGCTCCTCCGCGCAACGCAAGACTCACTCCCGTCCGCTCCTTGGCGATCGTCTGGATATCCTTCAGTGGCACGTCCCACTCACTTGTCAGACGTCGCGATCGGATCAAGAGGATCCGAGCATATGTGATCATCACCACCATGTCCTCCTTGGGTAGCTCCAGGTGTCCAATGTACTGCTCATCAAAGTACCTTCCATTGTCCACCTGCTTCAGCCAGTATTGCCCGAGGGCTTCCCGCGGGTTGTACGGCCGCACAATTCCATCCTGTGGGATGTATCGTGGGTATCGCGTGCGGTCCAACTCTTGCCCGTCAAACACTGTCGTCGTGTTGCGAATACCCTCACTGACGTTGCTAGCCATGTCCAGTACACCAACGGCCGGCTTGGTAGCCAGTCCAATAAACCCCTTTCCGACGCCCTTAAAGAAACCAAGAGCGCCCTCCTGTTCGGCACCCTCTAGAGGCTTCCGCGCAAGTCCGCCTACACCCGACGCAACACTAGTGATAAAGCTGTTTGCGCCAGCAGTAACACCATACAGGGCATGCTTTGGCCTGTTGCGAGCTCTGGTGATACGACGCCGGTCCTGGAATTGTTTGTCGAGTGATGCCGCTGCGAGTCCCTTGCTCAGACTGCCAGTGAACTTGGAGAAGCTGTCACTGAATCCGAATACTGTCTTCTTGGCGAACGACGCAGCACCCTTTGCGATTCCTAGACCAAACTCTTCTGGCTTATCCGACAGGATCAACCCCTGGTACGGCTCGTAGAACACATCCGTCACACCGGACGAGATGCTATTGAACAGACCCACAGGGTTGCCGAGGAAGTCGGCAGATCCCAAGATCTTGTGGATCTGATACATGACTTCTTGGCTGTAGTGGCTCGAGAAGTTTTGGATGAGCACGGCCGTCGTCACTCTCACGTTGTCCAAGATGAGAGCGTTGAAGCGAAGTGGTGCATCATTGACGTTCCCAACGGCCATGGTCATGACGTTGAGGAAGAACGTGATGGGGTTGCGAGACGACGTCTTGTCCTCAGCGTTGACCCGTTCTGTTCGCATAAAACTCAGGTCAAGTTGCATAGGCTGAATATTGAGCACCTCAAAGTAAATGTCTTGTCCCGCCTGTTGACCCGACGGCTCGGGAATGTCAAGATCCTCGTCACACAACTTGCCCCCATCGTCCACCTCTGTCCAGCTGGCCCCAGGAACATTCGTAAAGTCGAGCAGGGCAAAGACAAAGTCCTCATCCAAATCGATTGTCAATTCCTGTAGCAAGATGGTCGCATACTTGATGTAAAGCACACCGTACGAGTCATCTTTGACACGACTGACCATTGCATGCAGTGATGGATGGGCTTCCACTTCCTGTGCCTTTTTCGGTACCACGCTGGGATAGAGTATCATGGGGAAAATGCCTCCATACAATTGGTTATCGATCTGTATCCATTTGATCGCCAGCGAAACCGTCTGGATCAGAGGTGAGTCGCTATATCGCAATTGTACGTCTCGGAAGGTTAGGTAGGCAAGTTCCTTCATTTGAGCGTTGACCAGAGATACACCAATGCCTGCCAGTTTGAGCTGCGCACGGAAAGTAGCGCCCGTATCTTGGTCTTTGACCTCGAAAGCCTCAGGGCCAGTGTTGGTCCTAGACAAGGCCTTTGGCTTGTACATGCTCTTGCTGGCTCGGAAGTTGCTGAGGATCAGCGTCTGCTTCGGTCCATCAGCAGCAACATTGATGTCGACAATCTTCTGGGTTCCTGAAGAAGTAGTAAACTTCATTGGGATCTGGTTGCCAATCTCCGCCAGCTTAACGTGTCGCTCTTTGCCATTCGCAGAAATGATGATCTCGCGGAATTTGGCGGCAGGGAAGTCCCAGGCATAAGGCATTATGCTGCGCGGCGGAAGACGGTATCTTATCTGCCTCCACCCACTGCGATCCTCGACTCCCTCCTCATCAACATTGGGGTTGGCTTGCCAGAACATGAATTCAATATCGCTCTCATTACGCATCGAGTAAGGCCAGGTCTTGCTCTCCATGCTCAGGTTCAAGAAGACTGTAGAATTCTCCATAAGGACTTCAACCTTGACCAGGTTCTGACGTTGTCCAGCCTTGGCAATCTTGACATAATGCGTACCAATGTCTGCAATATTGAAAGGCGATGTCCATTGGTTGTTAACGCCAGGGTAGCAGAGACACAACTGCTTGACCTTTGACTTTTGCATAAAGTGAAGAGGCTGGAGAGCGCCTTCACTCAGGGTGAGATAACCAGAAGAGCTGGATTCTCGAACAAGAATCTCTCCACCCATCTTGTTGTGCAAAACGAACCGGGGTGCAAGTGTTACAACCTTGGTCAGCTTGTATTTGCCTTCACCTGACTCAACAGTAACTCCTACGTGAATCTCCTTGTCCTTAGTCGCCGAGTTCAGAACCACCTCGGTGGTACTGCCAATAGCGTCGAAACTCTGAGGCTTGCTCCACTCCGAGTCAGCAATTTTAAGAAGAGCTCGATTGCGGTGATCATCATTGCCATATGAGAACATGAAGGGAAGAGCCTTGGGGCGTTCCTGGTTGGATGTGTCCATGAGAGGGAATTGGCCTGCGGCTGGCTTGGCCTGTTGGAGGAAGCTCTTGGCACGGACGCGAACATCAACGCCAGTCTTGTTCAACACGACGTATGGGCTGTACACTGTGACCTTGAACGCACCACCACTGTTGGGAATCTTGAAGTAGTGCAAGGAAAGATGTAGAGGTAGGCCTTGATCATCCTTGACAACAAGCTTGCCCTCCTTGCGGAAGTCTTCGTTGTTTCCGGGGTTGATGATGGCAAAGTCGCTTGCCTTAAACACTGTATCTTGCATGTCAACGCTGAGGAGGAGCAAGTGTGAAAGCTCGACGACGTGAACTGGGCTGACACCTCCTTTTCGGAGGAAGTTGGTCCAGTCCTTCTTGGTGTTCTTGTCATAGATGCGGTACTTGAAGTCGTACGGTAGAAGGTTCTCGAGAGTGACTGGTGCTGAAAGCTTAATCTTCATGTACGGGTATTGCCTGTTTTCATTAGCATCATCACGGTGGCAGAAAAGGGGTAGCTTACTTTGTCAGTGGATTGGTCTTGTCGAAGCGTGCGTGGACTTGGAAGTAGAATGGATCGCCATTCTCTCCCTTGCAGACAACCTGCTTTGTAGGTCTATTAAGTAGGTCCCTCCAGAAAAGCTGATCGTTGCTCCACTGGTATCCAAAGCCACCATCGGGTCGAACAAGGACGCGCTTCTCAAAGACGGCACCAACGGGAGCTGGACGAGAATCACCAGGCGCAATCTTCTCAATCTTGAGCAAGTGACCATCTTTTGCGTCGTAGATGCCGAGTTCAACCGGAATCTCCGTCGCATTTTCCACGTGTAGTGGAGATCGGAACGTAACGTATTTGATGTTGTTGGTTCCCAACTCTACCTCGACGCAAAGGCGATGCAAAACCTCATCCGTCTTTGGACGCAGACTGTATAGGTACTCGCCTTCTCGGTTGAGCCTGACATTCTTGACAGGATCAAAGCCACTGCCTTCCAACTGAATAGAGACGTAGTTTTGGCTCGACTCAGTGAGTAGGTTCTCTCGCATCTTCTCCCAATGCTCAAAACTCCAAGGTGCTTCCTTGCCATCCTCTAACCTTAGGTTGATAGGCTCCTCACTAGTTGGGCTCTTGGAGTGGAGGACAACATCAAAGCCGGTATAATTCCTGACGCGATATGGTGCTTCAACACCACGGGGCTTGTCCAAGACATCTTCGTCGGACGTCAAGAATTGGAAAGATTTAGATGCCAGAGCAATTGAAGCTGTGGTGACGGTCACATCAAATACCTTCTTGGAGGCAACGTCGACTGACACAAGTCCTGAAACAGGATCTTTGGCCACACCAAAGCCCACTTGCCATGGTTCGAGGAGAGGTTCCCAGCTCGACTTTGAGAAGTTGTAAACATTCGAGTATAGGTCAATAGCAGTCTCGGCCTTGAGATTCGAAGACCAGTTTTCGGCTGATGCAGTAAAATTCTTGATGCCAAGATCAAGGATGGGAAGTTCGTGTACATCACCAATCAACACGACACGAATACCCTCCACTGTGGCAGATAGCATTTCATACTTCTGCTTCGCTACCTGCTCGGGTGATTTCCCGGCTTTCGTATCAGCAGCATGGGAAACGGCATGACTGGTTGCCGTTACCTTACTTCGACCAGCCATTGTAGACTGACCTCGACCACTGGCAGATCTTTGCTTCATTCCAGCGTGCCGTAGTTCTCGCGCTTTCTGCTCGGCAGGCGTCTCCTTGACTTGCTTGGGCTCGTTGCCAGACAGCTCGCTCGCTTTGCTCACGATTTGAAGGACAAGAAGAATATCGCGCAGCGAAAGTCGCAAGACAAGAGGTTCAATATCCACATGAATGTTGGTAGACTCAGGCTTGGAGCTATCCATACTCAATTGAACTGAAAAGTCGTCAATGATACGTAGGCGAGACGTCTCAAACTTGTCCATTCGGCAGAGGAACATTCCAATCTCTGACACTTGGAAGGTCAAAGCGTGCTGTTGAGAAAGGAGCATTTGTCTGATGGACAGAACAACAGCTTCAGAGCTTGAGGTCAGAGGGTTGGCAATTAGAATAATCTGTGCATCAACGAGGTTGACCCGGAAAGCAATACTCATGGATGACTCCTGTTTCTTCTTTCCTTGCTGGGTAACCTCTTCGCTTTGACGACGCGAGACTTGCGATCGGGGACGTGAGGGATTGGCTCCTGTGTATGCGACCTGCATGGAATCGGTATCTGATTCTTCAGGTGTAGTTTCCGCGATACTTTCATCATCCATGGGGCTACCCTCATCAACAGCCAGGCTCTCGACGGCGAACTTCTGAATGGCGAAGAGGTAGTCGAGCGCAAAGATGACTCGAGGGCTGTCAATAGTGGCCATAGCTATCAAGCTCTTTTCTTTACCACCCGACATCGTTACGCTTGCCATAAGCTGTTGTACGTCCTTGTTCATTGATGACATGATGCGGCGGAACTTGTTCGTCTCGCGTGGTCGGCTGTCGTAGATTGTGAACGACCGAATGAGCAGCTCCGCCTCCAACGAGCTATCAGATAGCATTCTCGTCTTGACCTTGGTGTCATCGAGCGAGAATCGAGACAGGCTAGATTTGGCAATATCCTCAACAGGCTCGTCTTCTGGTGCCATGATCAATTCCAAACCGATGGTGTTGACACGGAATACAAGGTCAAGTTTCGTCCACTCTTGGTCAATAGAGCCAAGCTCGGGACCGAGATCAACCAAAGTCTGGTCATCGCCGGACTCATCGTCAGTTTTAACTGTTCGGGCGCGTTGCAAGGTACCTTCATCAACAGCCTTGGCGGCTTCCTCTTCGTTATCGCCACCCTCGCCGGCAAAGGCTGCAGGCACCGATTTGGAGATTTCCAAAAGGAATTTGACCTGATACTGTGTGAGTCGAAGGTTAAAGTCCGACATTGTTCCCTCTATCTCTGTCTCAGGCCTCTTGACGCCGGGTTTGTGCTCCGCATAGGTGATATTAAACCCAAGATCGACATGGTCGATCATCTCAAGCTCCTCAGAAACACCCTCGCCGTAGTGGAAATCCGAGGTAAGTTTAATGTTGCGAATACCCGCTGATAGCTTCATAGCAATTTCAGAATCTTCGCTGTCGTCGAGAGGGGCGAACTTATTTTGAGCATATATCTCACCAAGATAGGCAGTGACAACATCTCTCTCAAGTTGACCTGGCTGCTGCACACGGGGGAAGACAACAATTGGAGTGTTGATAACAACGTCAAACTTGAAGCGACTAGGGCTTTGTTGCATCTGGTTCGCCTGGTTCATAGCAGCTTGGCGAGCAGCGTTGTACAGAGCCTGCATCTTACCAAACTTGACCAAAAAGTCAATGATCTTTCGGAATGGTTCCTCCACAAAGTTCAACTTGATGGAACCAGCACGGAGGAAGATAGAGCTGTCATAGCCGGGATATGCCTTGGGATTGCTAGAATCAAAGGTTTCGTAGCGGAAGTCGGCTAGGTCATCTCCCTGAATGGTAACGAGCTTGCGGAGATGAGAGTGTTCAGAGACACCAAGGTTGACGTCGTCAACAAGTGAGAGATCGCCGAGTCTGGCTGAGATGCGCATAGTCTTTCCCCGAAGGAAGATACCAGCATCAGCCTTGTTGAAGGATAGTGTGGCGAGACGAATGCCGTCGTTGTTGAGAATGAGCCTGATACTCTTCAAGTCAACCTTTACCCGAATTGATCCTGTATTGGTGTTTGACTGGGGAACATTGGCGACAGCAGCAGATGTGTCGACGCTCTCTGCATCGTCGTCGTCGTCGTCATTATCAATAAGGGCCTGATTCTGATTGTCATTCGATTGATTGTCGTTGTTGGTGAAAGTAATGAGGATAAAGTCCAAAAGAGTAAGCAGTGTCTTTCGAGTGACAATCAAGTTAATGGTGGAGACAGCAGCCGTGATGTTGGTTTCCACTCCCTCGTAAACAGACATGAACTCGGGAGACGCGGGGTTAACCTTGACAAATTTAACATGGACAAGGCTACGGCCTTCCTTGAGATCCTCGCTGTCGCCAGACGAGATTATCGACTTGAACTCTGCAGAAGGGTTGTCTACAAAGTCGTCAACCGTGACTGAGCCAAGAAAAACTTCTGCTGCCATGTCGAAGGGTCTGGTATAGAACTCCAACCCAAACCGTTCAGCAACTAGCTCAACAAGCAGAGAGTCAGGCTTCTGACCATCAGGATCACTTCGGTAAAGTGAGCCTTTGAGGGTGTCGACCTTGAACTTGAACTCAAACATGCGTTGCTGAACCCGGAGCTGTTCAGCACCACCTCCATCCTGAGCATCTTCAAAGGCGTCATCGTCCTCATCCATATCATCGAGCACAACAGCAGTTTCCGATTGCATAAATGGGAAGGGCGTGGACTGTCTCCTCTCGCGCTGGGACTTTCTTCGGGAACGATTGGATGCAGTGCTCGTAAGGCGAGGACGGGATGGCTCCTTGTGTTCCTCGGGCTTTGGTACGGGTGCCGAAGGCCCGCCAAACTTGGGGATAGCCACATCAATGACTTTCATAAGATTCTTATACTTTGTGTCTGAGACGGTAGCATGCAGCATTGGCAAATGTCCCGAAACTTTGAACTTGGTCAAGTTGGGTGCCTTTGGTAGGATAGAAGTCTCGACAATGAAGTCGACGTTGATCTGTTCCACGACGTGGAGATGAGCCTCATCACTCTTCTCGACCAGTTGGGCCTTGGTTTCTTCAACAGAGGGTCCGATGAGGACTTGGGTTGATGTCAGCTTGACAATGAACTTGTCATACATGACAGACTCGAGTCGTTTGAGATCTTCGTCGCTATATGACTGCTTTTGCTTGGACTGAATCTCCTTCATGGTGTCCTGGTCTACCAGCTGGCTGTTGACATGGATATGACCTGCATCTACAATCAAGCAGGTAGAATTTTCGGTGGTGATGCTGACAGGCACGATGATCAGAGGAGCCTGAAGATCAAGCTCAGCATTGATTGTCTTGTGCTCCTCTAGAGCGAACTCGAGACCAGCTCGGGTTTGCTCACGAATACTCTCGATCGTTGTGCCAGCGCTCTCCATGAGCGCGGTAATGGATTCCATGTGTCGTTCAGGCGGTCTGAAGAAGTCGGCAATGCCTACAACAAAGTTGGGGTTCCATATAACCTCGAGAGGCTTCATCTTTCCAACAACAGCAATGTCACCCTCACGCTCGAGAGGGTTTTGCTCAAACTCAAACTGGAAGAAGGGGTCCTCCTCTGGCTGTTCAAGTTCGGCCAACGAAAGTCGCTTGCGCTGCTTCTCGGTGGGCGCATCTTTGACTCTCACGATCTCGGGATAGACCGTGTCTGGCGTGGTGCCATCGTTGACTCGCAGGCCACCGAGGCTGATATTGGCAAGAAGCGAATCTTTCCTCTGCAACGCCTTGGCTTTGAACACGTCAAAGTGTAGACTGAGGAGGTCTGCCGCATCATCATGAGGGTTCTTCTTGAGTGTGAAACTACCCGTACTTAGGGAAGTCTCAATGCACATCTTGATGGCCTCACGTGGCACGTCGACCTCATCGGCAATAGCGTTCTTCTCGTCCCAGTCGATAGCCTCGTAGAGCTCCTGTCGTTGCTCTTCAGTCATTTGTGTGTTCTCCTCATTCTGCTCAATCTTTTGCTGAGGCTTCGAGCCCCACACCCAAGAGATCCAGCCTTGTTGTTGCTGTTCCTGCTGTTGTGGTTGTTTCTTGAGAGCTTCAGCATTTTCCTTCTTAAGCTGGTTGCGGGCCAGAGATCGCCAGAACCGTAAGTCTTCGTATGTGAGCTTCCATTCGAGGCCGTTGATGGCATCAGTTTCTTCAGCTGACATCTGATGACCTTGCTTTCTCTTCTTGAACAACTCGATATATTGCTTGCGGTCGTCGCGTCTCTCACGGAAGTAATCCCATGACCACTTGCGGTTTCGCTCGTGAATCTTTGAAAGCACAGCATTACCCGCAAACTCCAGCCAGGCGCGGGGATCTTCTTTAGGGCGGACGCCCTTTGGTTGTAATCTCTTGTATTCTTGGTGTCGGATGAAGTAGTGGAACAAATCGACCATCATCAAGGCATCTCGATATTGGTCATCGTCCAAGACAACACCAATTTCCTCAAACAACAAGTTGGCCTTGAACTTGGGTACCTTGATATCACCCGATTTGTCAAGCTCAATCTTGGCTTGACCATTGACTGGTTTGAGGATGAATTGGTGGTTGGCATTCTTTTGTGCGTCTTTTCCAATCATTTCTTGGAACTTTTCAACCATCTCATCATGTGGAAGAGCCTGCTGAGATGACGTTGAGGCTTCCCGGCCGGTCCCGAAAAGAGATGAGTCTGTATTCCAGTACACGGCCAGAGCACCCAGAGTAGCCAGCTTGTGAGTGACGGTATTAGAGTCCTGGATGAAGGTAGGCTTCCACTGGCCATCTGTGCTGACGGCGCTGAACTCCTCGAGTGTGACACCGAGGGCGAAGGGGTGCCCCGGTGCAGATATGGAGTCTTCGTATCGGATATGTATATTCTTGACCGTGACCTGCAGATTGTCGACGATCTTGGTGACCAAACTTTGTGTAAAGCTCTGGCTCTTCTTTTGCTCTTCCTGGCTTAGACCTTCCTGATTCCTCTCCTTGAGCAATTCGGCACTGTCAAGCTTTTCCATCTTGAGACGCTGCTTCCTACGATCCTCCTCGTCTTGATCATATTCAGCTTCTTCTTTAGGACTGGCAAGAAGAAAGACATCTTGGATAAAGACCTTGACAGGAGCACCGCGCAAGTTGGACCAGGGGATGACAAGAGTCAGCTCGCCGAGATGACCTTCGACGACATTAATGGGAAGCTTGAGCTGATCGAGGGCCTCGCGGCGGAGCTCGAGGTTGCGAAGTTTGACATCGCCGGACCAGATACCGACTTTTAGCTGGGC
Organism: Fusarium abutilonis; assembly: GCA_021655885.1. Taxonomy (NCBI): domain Eukaryota; kingdom Fungi; phylum Ascomycota; class Sordariomycetes; order Hypocreales; family Nectriaceae; genus Fusarium; species Fusarium abutilonis. The sequence continues at coordinate 19,360 of JAJJWN010000492.1, read as the reverse complement.
AGGATCGAAGTTCTTGACATACATGCCCAGAAAGCGATTAAGCAGGCCAGCGACGAGGCCTTCGAGCATTCTGGTGGTGTTGTGGCCGTAACCCGGGCCGGGGAAGTAGAGGTAAAATTCGAAGTATGTATTCTATCGGGAGGTCATTTGTCGGCGGGGATCTGTATCGGTGTTGATACGGGTGCCATACGAGGCTCGATCGATGCTCGTCGGCTCGCTCGACTCGCTCGACTTGTGCGTTAAATCGTTTCAAGGTGGATTAGGGTGGGGGTTACAGCTGAGTGTGTACCCGTACTGTAGATGAGATGCGAAGGGAAAGGGAAAGACTAGGAATGAGGGGATGAAGTAGAGAAAAAAGCGGAATCTGGTGGGTTGAGGTTATTATCGATTATGGCTCTGGGGGAGTTTTGGTGATGGAGTAAGGTGGGTGTTATCACAGTCGTGTCACTCTCTGAGTGAGTGACGCAGATGCAGTCTGTTTCTTGAGGTGCCCGGAGCAAAAGTGGGAAATAGCAGCCTCGGGAGGGAATGGTGTGGCGTGTATGACGCTGCTGCCAATTCTCGACCTGAACGGGTACTTGATGCATGCTGAAGTTCAGGGCTGAAATACAAGTACCGTGGCTGGTTTCTTTAGGTCGCGTTCCAGCCCGAGGTCTCAGCCCAGGGGAGTTGAAGTGTAGCCTGTGTAGGTTCTAGATGGCCTAACAGCCCCTGGAGCACATCAAAGCACAGGGCACTCACTCAGTCACTAGTGCTCCATGGTGGGGTCCATGTTTTCCAGGTTCCATGTTTCTGACATGATAAGGTAAGGTAGGTAAGGTAGTTAGTTAGAATCTACGGATCTTGTCATAGATAATCATGTTAAAAGTTTGTTCCTGATCAACATTCCCTTCTCATCTGTAAATGCCGGTTTAGGCATTACATTTCCATTTCCATCTCTACCTAGGTATCTTCCCTGTTAGCATGGTCTTCAAATCCTCAACCCCCCTCCCTCTCTCTCCCTTCTCCCGAACCACTTTAAGGGCTTCCACTCTCATGACGTCACGACAATAGCTTCAATCGCGATGATGTAGACGTGACAACAACCATAACGAAAAACAGTGTAATATCCAACATCCGTGGATACCTATGGATATGGCTACCTATGTCCGGCCCGAACGGGAATGAATACCATTTCTGGTGTGACAGAATTCAATTGCAATTGACCAGGCACAAGTAAGAAAAAGAAGTTGGCAGGCACTGTATAACTAGGTAGGTTAGGTAGACGTTAGTGGTCATGGCAATTACGTAGCTATTCTAGATGTCCCATCTTGGCATGGAAGTTTTGTTCCATGATTGTGTTTCATTGAGCCATAGTATTTCAGTTTCAGCTTCCATTCCATTCCAACACTCTTTTTCTCTCTTCTCATTCTTTTCACTACTAGCTACTCAGTTAAGCTGTTCAATCAAGCTATCAGCCTGGGCGTGGCCTATTCCTCTTTCTAACTGCTTACTCTTCGCGTGCTTTTTGACTTTACAATGTTTCGAACTCAATCCCGCTCCCTCTGGCATCTCGCCTCGAGAGCCTCCTCTAGCAGAGCTACCCTTTTATCGCAATCGCAATCCTTCCCCCGCACAGCAATTGCGCCTCTACTTCGCCAGCAAGGTCGCGCCGTCTACTCGAGCAAGTCCGACCAAGACAACCCTCCTCCTCCAAAGCAACCCATCGACTATGAGGCCGAGCGCAAACGCGGACAGGAGCTTCTCCAGTCTGATCCAGGTCGTGTATCCGGTGAAAGTTCCCTGCCAAATGCCGTTCCGGGAGCTGGACGACCTACGAGCGCTGATCAGGACATGGGTGGTGAGCTCAAGCATGATATTGTAAGCTTCACCACAAGACACCATTTCTAGGAAACCTCTAACGCTGTCGCAGGATATCGTCAAAGACACCTTCACATTCAACAATGTACCCCGCGAGTCGCACATCCTCGGTCTGGCTGGTACTCTTCCCTACCTCGGAACTTCTCTTTCCACCGTCTTCCTCGCTTGGGACTTGAACAAGCCAATTCCCACAGGCAACGCCTTTTACGATGCTATCATGATTGACCATGACACAGCCAGATACTTGCTCAATATCATTGAGCCTGTCCAGCTTGGATACGGTGCTGTCATTATCTCATTCCTCGGTGCCATCCATTGGGTAAGTGTCCAGCTTGCTAATTTCTGCGCATCCAGCTGACCATCATTGCCAATAGGGTCTTGAATACGCAGAAAAGCAGCCCCTTCGTGAACGAACTCGCTTCCGCTACGGCATGGGTCTCGCTGCATCCATCGTCGCTTGGCCAACAGTAATGCTGCCCGTCGAGTATGCTCTCACCAGCCAGTTTATGGCCTTTGTTGCCCTATATTTTGCCGACTCTCGAGCTGCCACCAAAGGTTGGGCACCTCGCTGGTACGGTGCCTACCGCTTCCTTCTCACAGCCATGGTTGGTCTCGCCATCTTCATCTCCCTCGTGGGACGTGCAAAGATCAAGCAAGGCGAGGCTCTTACTGCGCACGGCATGGACAGCCGGTTCTCCAGGTCTGGCCTTGCGGACCACGAGACCAACTGGGCCAAGATAGAGGCTGAGGAAAAGGAGCGTCTGCGAAAGGAGAAGGAAAAGGAAGAGGAGAAGCAGGGCAAGAAGAAGAGCAAGAAGAGTGATGATAAAGCCAAGGCCTCTGAGGAGGGTAGCGAAAAGAAGAGCAATGACAAGGGTGACAACAAGGGTAAGGAAGCTGAGAACAAGGATGAAGGCAAGGATAGCCAAGAGTCCAACAAGTCAGATGAGTCCAAGGGGGATGAGAAGTCTGAGAAGCAGGAACCATCCGACAAGGAGTCCAAGAACGAGTCTAAGGAATCCGAGGGTGAGGAGAAGCCCAAGGAGGAATCATCTGACAAAGAGTCAAAGGATGAGAAGGATGATTCTGCTGAAAAAGAGTCCAAGTCTGATTCCTCCGACACGAAGGACGACAAGAAGGATGAGGAGTCCAAGGATGGTGATCAAGACTCCAAGGATGAGTCCAAGGACAAGGGCGACAAGAAATAGCTTGCCGTCAGCAAGACAAGCATGAGCACTAGCACCCAGCGATCACGTAGGAGTTCCGGGATTCGTTTGTATCTTACTTTACTTTTCTTACATTGATAATGAATTTATGTCCATACAAGCAAGAGATTGGAACCTTGGTGTGATTGATGGGTGAACGGTAAAGAATCATCAACTTCGCATTAAACGACTAGGTATCACTGACCCGGGGCGGGTATTGCTTCGCAGAATCCCAAAGACAGCCACGACCATGTATAATTCTATCAGACCCCCTCGAAGTAAGCAGGTGGTGGCCACACGTTCCAACGCCGTGAAAATGCAACCGAGCCCGAGACCTTTTATTTTGTCCCAGAGAAACCATCCAGCTTTTCCGCGATGAACCTCCCAAATATCATCATCATAACAAATACTGTAATAAACAATCCTTGCCAAAGCTATCTATCAATGCGTCAAGGTCGAGCGAGTCCTTGCTTGGCCTGGAGATATGTTAGTCATCAATTTCAAAATCTTCCTCGCCGCCAGCATAGTATCAAACCTTCATCTGTTCAATTCGGGCCTTTAATTGGCTCGTCACCTCGGCAGCTCTTCTCCAGCTCTCGGCACCATTACCTCCCGCCGGTTGAGGTAGTGATGACATTGGTCGTTGAGATACTGCCGGCGCATGGTCTTCGTCGTGGAAAGATGTCGCACTCCTGAATCCTCGGGCTGGAGATCCCCGACCTGATGAGGTCGCGCTGCCAGCATATCGAATCTCGGGACTCAGCTTGCTGCGGGGTGGCAGCATCTCACCGTTTTCCTTCTCTTCTGACATGGTGCTGACGATGCTCATTCTATGACGGCCCATCGATGACTGTCCATGGTCTCGGTAGACGTCTTCATGTGTGGGCGAGGCAATACCTGAAGGGCTGTGCATGCCGTTACCAGAGCTACCGAAGCTCTCAGCGCGGCTCAATGCTTTCTTAAGTCGTTCCAGTTCGCGTCTCAGACGGTCATTTGTCTGTGCGGTGGCCTCTGCATCGCTGTTCGCGCGGACGAGCTGCGTCTCCGTAGCCTTGATGCTCAACACATCTCGTGTATGATCCTCGATCAAGCAAGCGTTCTGGTTCTTAAGCTCTTGAATCTCCGACATGAACTTGCTGCGCTCTTGTCGCATCTCTTCAACTTGGCGAGTGAGTCGGTCATTGGATGCTCGCAACTCCTCGATTTCGGCGCGCTCGACGGCAGTAAGCCCACTTGATGGAGGTGGTGAGGCTGGTTCTATCGGCGGTGATGGTGCGGCAGGTTTAGCGAGAGAGCGTCCAGCCAGTCCACGAGAGAGACCAAGTCGAGGTTGAGGAGCTGGTGCTGCTGCTGGCTCATCGTCGGGCATAACGGGGGCCGCGGGGGCTCGACGAGGAGACCCAGGGGCTCCCAATGCTCTCTTTTGAGGAGCCTTTAATCCGCCAAGTCCAGGCTTTGCGAGCTTGCCAGTGGCCGGTCGAGACGTTGGTTGAGGCGCGAGAGGAGCGTCATCTGCAGGCATCACAGGTGCGGCAGCGGGGGCGGCCTTTTTGGCCACGGGTTTCTTTCCACCCATGACCTTCTTGGGAGGAGCTGCCTTAGGCGCAGGGGCGGGCTTTGGCTTGGGTTTCTCCTTGGCCTTGACTTCAGCTGTCTCGAAGAACTCCTTGACCTTGTTCTTGCGGATATCGTCCAGTCCTTCCAGGTTTGGTGTCATGGCGCGCTCACCGATGATCTTCATAACAGTACCGAGAATTTCGGCACCACCATCTCGGAGAGCGGGGGTTGACTCGGACAATAGCTTCTTTCCTGCTTCGCAGATGGTCGCTTGTTCCGGCTTGCTGGGCACGTCCCGGGTTGTTCGCAGGCAACGAATCAGGAACTTCATGGTACCCTCTTTCACCTGAGGGTTCTTGTTGCTAAGGTATGCGGTGATATCCTCGAGACATTCAGTCAGGTTGGTTGAGGCGAAAACAGCATCGAGTGCAGCTCCGAGCGCATCCGCCACTGTCGCTTTCTTCTCCTTGAGGCGGTCCATGATGGGCTGCATCACAGTAGCGCGGTATTTGGCGAAACCACCACGTAATCCCTTTGCCAGAGCCTCGATGCAGAGAGCGGCTTGGGTAACGACAGCGACGTTGGCATCCTTCATGCATTTAGCCAGTCCACGGCAGACTTCGTTGAAATCGGTTTCCTTAATGCGTGGAACATTGAGAGCCTGATGTAGGGCATCGACAGCCTCCTTGCGGTCTTTCCACTTTGAAGAGGCGAGTTGATCGCTAAAGTTGGGCGGGATCTTCTTGCTAACATCTTGCGGCTCGGCCAGGTCGAAAGCGTCAACTTCACCAACATCCTCGGCCTCTTCCTCTCCTTCTTCACCCTCCTCGCCGCCTACAGGGGCAGCTTCGATAGCTTCTTGTTGTGATCGGAGCAGACGCTCTTGCTTAGGAGCGCCCTCGGATTTGATCTTCTCGAATTGCGCTTCCAAATCGGTCTGCTGGGTAGGCTTGAGCTCGCCCCAGAACATGGGCTTCATAGCCTCCCTGAGCCATCTGTAGAGTTCGACTGTCAAGTTCGTGGCCTCGGCACGGATGTTCTTGTCAGCGGCACCGAATGCTTTGGGGAGAGCTTTGAGCACAGGTTTTGGGTCGACAACCTTGCAGCCATAGTTGTGGAAGATCTGCGTGAGAGCATGCAGAGTGGCGGCAACGTTCTTTGGGACCTTGTTGGCCAAGCCTGGTAGCATGTCTTCGATGACGGGGCCAGCCACGTCAAGTTCAATGTAGAGCAGCAGAGCTTCGATAGCGTTCTGCTTGGTAGCGGCACGGGTAGATGAGAGACACTTCTCGACTATAGGCGTGATTGTTTGGTTTCGCGTTCTCAAACAACAGTCTCGTCCGCCATATTTAAGAAAGGCGCACAAAGCAGTGATGGCTTCTTGTTGAGCGGCAACGTTTGAATCAAGAACTGCCTTATTCCATAGACCTGGATCGTTTAAGAAGGGTCGAAAACAGGGGTCGTCCTCGCTAGGAGACTTTTCGAACTGCTTGGTCGCTTCCTCGTACGCTCCCTTCCTGACCTTCCAGACTTTGTGGGAGAAACGGTCGGCCAAGGGGATGGAGCTAAAATCTTCTTCTTCAGCCATGGTTGTGTTTTCGTAGGAAAAGTTATACTGGGGAGAGCTGGAGACGGGATATCTTTCGAGTGTAGGATGTTGTTTCTTGGTCGGTTTTATGAACTGGACTAAGCGGGTGATTAGCTTATTAAATAGACGAAATCGCTTGGGATGTTCCATGTTGGTTATGGATTCAGAATGCCATGGGGCGCGCCAGATGCTCTGCAAAAGAGCAAGGCTGGTATTGATGAATAAATTGAGGTGTTCCCAAAGTTGAACATACCGAAAGATCAAAAGGCGACTGTTTGAGTGGTGGGTATCTGTGGTTGTTGCGCGGGTGAAAGGGCAAGATGAAAGGAAGAACAAAGCGAATGCGTCGTTCTTTCTCTAGAAGACAGCGCACGGTTAGTGAATGTGCGCAAGCAAAGAAGGAAGCATGCGCAATAAAGCGACGATGTTCCAAGAAGTAAGAATTAAAATAAAATTGTTCACCAGCAACAGGACGAACAAGGGACATATGCTAACGTTAGATCCTTGTTATTCAGATGAGGGATGATGCTTTTGTTTCGTTTTTGGTGGAGGGGAAAACCAACAAGCGTCCGTCACCTGATGATCAGGGGTCAACAGCGGCAGTGGACGGCCTGGGCTGAAGACGGGGACTAAGGTAGTAGAATATGGGGATGAAACGGATTTCAGGGACCTACAGTTTGTTTAGTAAAAAGTAAAGTTGCAGCAGTTGGTTGCAGATGTCGAATTGGAGAGATTGATAAGTATTATATTGAATTGGCCAAGATACTGGCTGTGTCACATACCTACCTAAAGAGTCCATGTTCCTACGTTAGTTTATGCCCTGGGCTGTTGTGTTGTCCTCAGTGGCCCACGATTTATTGACGCCCAATCTACCGCCATTGCCCCAGAAACAAGAGGATAGCCACCCACGTAAACATACAATTATCCATGGATAAAACATCAATATTTACATCTTTTAATCCATCATATAATCAAGAATATGTGCCAGCATAAAGAGCACATTCTCATAATCAGCAATCTTTTCTGTCATTTTGAGTTCAGTCTCCCTTCAGGTACCTCATTCAGCTCCAGGCACGAATTGCGGCCTCCTACATTCCTACGGTTGTAGGAAACATTCAACTGTCAAAGCCAAAGTTCAAGTGGCGTTAACACAACTTAACAATATCCAAAGTTAGGCTCTGACCTCTCGCCTTGCTTTGAATGGCGTGGCAACCAAGTCTTTAGTAACTCTTCCATGACGTATCATATAATACCTTAGACAACTTCTACCTCAAGGGTAAGCTTGAGAGAGGATGTTCCATGAAGTGAGGAAGGGCTGTCTGGGGAGTTTTCAGGCCACCGACAGTCTTGATCTGAGAAACGACCACTTCTTTATCATGAAGACTTTAAAAAATGAAATCAAGTGTTTGGAGTAGTGTTTCTAAAGTTCTGTTCAAGTATTTGGTCCAATGTTGACTTTAGCCATGGACTTACTGCCTCAAAGATCATCAAGTTAAATTGTCCCACAAAGAAGAACCCGCAACAACGACATTACTGGTAGAAAAATCGACAGTCTAAAATCCCAAGGAGCGTAATAATCCAGAAGCATACGTAGAAAATTAATCGCATCTAGGTATCTATCCAAGGTGCACAGTATTTGTGAGATGCTTCTGCCACCGAGTATGGTCACGTGTAGATAAGATAACAATTTCAACGGCCAAACATCGTCATGCCAAAGCTTCCAGCTTCTCAGCGTCTGCCTGTCGCGTCGCAATTCTTGCTTCAACCATCAATCACTCATGTGCGCTCGCGCACCCAAATCAAACCACTAATACACAGAGCGTCATAAATCACTAATTACACTATGAACGGCTCAACACGACCATCATTTGACCCCTCGCGCCTCACCAAAGCCGCCGCTGCAGAATACTCTTCATCTGCCTCCGAATCCGAAGACGAGCACCTTACACCGGGCCTCGATGCCGACAACGAGTTTGGCGACTTCAATCCCCGCAAAAGACGTCGCGTTGGCCGCAACAACAAGGAGAAGGCAGCGCTTGGCATTTTTGGCTCCGATAGTGAAGAGGATGGCCCTGCCAGAAAATGGAAGAGGACAACCCTGAGGAACAAAGGCATGAACTTTGTCTCAACAAGTGCTGCCAGGGAAAAATACGACGAGGCGAACGACGATCAAGATTCCGAAGATAACCTTCCAATGTTGGGAGGAAACCCAATGGATCAAGACGAGGATGAGGACGAGGAGGACGAAGACGAAGGCAACACCCCTGGAGTAGGGCTCGGCTTCACAGGCGCTGCGCGTTCTTTCGCACAGAACGATATCCAAAATTCAAGTCGAAGTGCGAGTACTGAAGCACCATCTCGCCCAGCCTTTCGAACCCGATTCGATGGCAAGAACCCTCTCGGCATGGGCTTTGTTCCCTCATCAGCGAACGATCCTGTCCTCAAGAACCCACGCGACGATGGCTCTCCGACGCCCCGTAACAAACCACAGCCCAGCGCTTTTGGTATCAAGGGAAAGACCAACCCCAAGTCTTTCGGAGCCCGGATGATGGCAAAAATGGGTTATCAAGAAGGACAAGGTCTAGGTAAAGAGGGCCAAGGTCGAAACCTTATTATCGAGGCGAATTTGCGACCACAGGGCATTGGTTTGGGCGCCGTAAAGGAGAAATCCGAGCAGGAGCGAAAGGAAGAAAAGCGACAAGCAAAGCTACGAGGAGAAGAAGTGGTGGATTCGGACGAAGAGAAGAAAAAGCGCAAAAAGGCAAAGAAAAAGTCTCTGGGCGCTGCATTTGATAGCGCGACTAGCACACCGCGACGTCAGAAACCGAAATACCTTACGGCAGAGGAGCTCAAGGCTGCTGCTCCAGGTCTACATATTCCCGACGCATTTGCTCCCATTCTCGACATGACAGGGCCGGGAAGCAAGATGCTCACATCAACGAGCGGTATCATGACACCTACAACGGGAACCGCTACACCAGAGTCGACCGAAGTGATTGAAGCAAGAAAGCTTGTCAAGCGAGCGCAAGCCGACCTATTAGCATTTTCTGACGAATGGAAGAGTTTGCAAGAAAGGAAGACATGGATTGATCTGGAACTCAAGGAAAAGGAGCAAGAGATGGACGATTTACGATCAGACTTTGAGAGGTTACAGGTCTTTTCGGAATTGGTCAGTGGTGAGCTTGCAACAGCCGACTGGGATCAGGTTATTGGGTGTCTACAGAAGGCTCTTGAGCTCAAGGCTACAACATCAGAGATTGCCGACATTGCTGTCGCTGCTATCCACCCTTTCCTACGAGAAGCAGATTGGGATCCTCTCAAGGAGCCTACAAGGTTCGCATCAGAGCTTAAAGGTCTCGCGCCCCTGCTCATGCCGTCAACATCAAATGGCAAATCTGTGGGCAAGTGGGATTCCTCAGCGGTCAACACGGACGACATCTACCGCCGTCACCACAAGTCGACAACCCCTTACGAGAGCATGATGTACAAGAACTGGCTACCCAAAGCACTCGCTGCAGTCCGCTCGTGGGATGTCCTCGATCCAACCCCCTTGCTCAGCATCTTAGAGGCCTGGGATGACCTTTTACCCCCGTTTATCCGCGCACAGTTCATCGATAATATTGCTCGAAAACTGGAAACCGCAGTGTCGGACTGGAATCCCAAGACGAGACGTCAGAGCCACCGTCTGCCGCATATATGGTTATTCCCCTGGCTTCAGTATCTACCATCATATCATCTGGACCCCAAGGGCACTGGCCTCGTGGCGGATGTCAGGAGAAAATTCAGACAACTCATTGACGTGTGGGAATTCGAGAAGGGCCTCCTACCTGGCCTCACACAATGGGAGGGCGTCTTGGGAGATCAGTGGCGTCCGCTGGTCATGTCCCACGTCCTGCCGTCCATGGGCAAGTATCTTCGCCGCAACTTCAGCGTCGAGCCCTCGGATCAGGAACTGACGCTGCCAGTCCTGACGGGCATCCTCAAGTGGACGTCCATGCTTGGCAGACGGGTCATCGCCGAAGTGCTCATGCAGCACATGTTCCCCATGTGGCACAAGAAACTGTCGGAGTGGCTGTCGCTTGATGAGGTTGACCTGAGCGAGGTGGCGGAGTGGTATGGATGGTGGAGAGGGGTTCTGCTTGAGGAGCTTGCCGAGGTGAAATCCGTTAAGGCCGAGTTTGACAAGGGGTTGAGGGTCATGGCAAAGGCGGTGTCAGGGGCGTGATAGGTCTCACAGGGTGAGGGCGGAAGACATGCAGATATATTGTCTCGGTGCGGCCAGCAATATCGGCCTCGTGGAGTTGGCCCGGTGGAGTTTGGATAGGGGTCTTCAAGAAATGAATGAACCAACCGCTTAATCATAGATCACATTCTCTCATGTCTCAACCATAGTTCTCTTCAGCTTCGGTAGTCCCGGGGAGTGAATGCTCAAGTCTTGAATGGCTCTATCTGATACACTTGTGGCAGCACGAGTGGCCAAGGATGTTGATCTAGACTTGGTCAGCAACGCTTTGGTATATACACAGAGGCAAATATCAGGATGCTCTCGTAATGTGAATAAACTGTTAGATACAGTCCATTGCTTTGTGTTCCTTCATATGATCCCGTGTCGTCGGTTTAATCTCGTAAGCGACTGGTCTGCAGACACAAAAGTCTGTGTGAGCTTGGAGCATGGCTGTCTCAATCGCCACTGCTTCTTGAGATGCTGCTAGATCAAGCAATGTAGATGGTGTGACGTGAAAGATGGAGTTTCAGAATGCTAGACAATTTCTCTTGTTGGAGACTTGTGTGGACTCTTCTGGATAGTTGATCGGCTTTGTAATCTAGTAGATGAAGATCAATGTACGATTTAAATCAAGACATAGAGTTGCAGGATGATCTAGAGGACGTCGAGGCTTGATGAGTCTGTCTACTGTGTATAGAAATTCGTGAATCGTCAAGACAGAAAAGGAGATTGAAGCACTATAAAAAGCCATCCTCCGCCGCCCTTCTACTCACCATCATCAACTCCAACAGCCTACCACCAAGCACCACACTCTCTTTTCAATATGCACTCTCTTAAGCTCCTCTTGTTCCTACTCCCCGCAGTCCTCGCAGCTCCAGCAGCCAAGGACGACGACGTCGTCGAGGGCAAGTACATCGTCACGCTGAAGCAAAAGATTGCCGAAGACAAACTTGAGAAACACCTCCTTTGGGCTGGAAATATCCACGAGGGAAGCCTGTTCCGCCGTAACGAGGAGGGCGTCGATAAGGTGTGGAATGATACCTTTAAGGGGTACTCTGGCGAGTTTGATAAGGAGACTATCAAGGAGATTAAGAAGAGTGATGATGTAAGTCTCGCCCCTGTGATTAATTCATCAACTTTAACAAGTATAGGTCCTTGCTGTCGAACCGGTCCGCAAGATCCATCTGTACCAGTCCATCACGACTCAAAATCCCTCTGTATGGGGACTTGGATCCATCTCGCACCGCACTCCCGGCTGGCGTGAATATCCGTACCATTCGTCTGCTGGACAGGGAATGTACGCATATGTTATTGATACTGGTATCAACATCAACCATGACGACTTTGGAGGGCGTGCCTTTCTTGGATATAACGCTCAGCAGGGTACTCCATTCGTTGATGCTAATGGCCATGGAACGCATTGCGCTGGTACTATCGCTGGTAGAGAGTATGGCGTAGCTAAGAGAGCTAATGTGGTTGCCGTCAAGGTTTTTCACACTGGTAGTGTAAGTTCATATATCCCTGATGATGCTAGATCTTGCTGACACGTAGTAGTCGACAACTGACATCGTCCTCGATGGCTTTGAATGGGCCGTATCCAACATCACCAACACACCGGGCCGCATCCAACAATCCGTCATATCCATGTCCCTCGGCGGCAGCCGCTCCGACGCCATCAACCGAGCCGTTGACACAGCCTACCGCGCAGGCGTCCTCACCGTGGTAGCAGCAGGTAACGACAACGCCGACGCACGAAACTACTCACCCGCCTCTGCTCCCAATGCCATCACCGTGGGCGCCATCGATATAGATAACAACAGGGCCCGCTTCTCCAACTTTGGGGCCGTGGTAGATGTGTTTGCGCCGGGTGTTGATATCAGGAGTACTTGGATCGGGAGCAATACTGCTACGCAGGTGCTGAGCGGGACGAGCATGGCTTGTCCGCATGTTGCGGGCCTGGCGTTGTATCTGAGGGCTAGTGAGCGCTTGACGACGGCGGAGAGTGTGACGAGGAGGATTAAGGAGTTGGCAACGAGGGAGGCTGTTCGAAATGCTGGGTCGGGTAGTCCGAACTTGCTGGCTTACAATGGGGTTACAGGTGCTTAGGTATGTCTGTCTGGGGAGGATGGGATGTGTGAGTGGGTGTAGAAGTTGAGCATTGGATAGGAGGATTTGGTGGTATGGCCTGAACATTCGCTTTATCTATTTTTAATACACTCGTTTTGCTATATTCTTTTACAGTACCAAAGTGCGCAATGATGCTCTATTGTTTTGATGTCAATAGGTGGCTTAGGTACTGTATCTCGATGATTCGTCTCCATAGTAGGGTAAGCCGCCTTGGTAGTTACCCGAATGATAAGACACGGCAAGCCACGCGAAAGCACCCGTTCACTCGTGGTTGGTTAATGAAAACGTGGCAGTCCGGGGTTAAGAAGAAACGAGGAGGTCCGTGATGAGATAGCCGGTTCCGGGGGATCTAAGCTTTGGTGTTGCCCGCCCGGCTTGAGATGAACGATGAACTTGCGCGACCACCCTTACTCTGTAGTTGAAATGTAAACAAACCTATCACGATCTCTACCTAGTAGTCAAGGATTGTTATTGTTGTCCTTTATGCAGTTGTAAATTACCTTTCAGATCCTCCCGTTTGCGACGTCGCCCCTTTTTCCTAATGCGATTCGAGGCCTGTTTCTCCACTGCAGACAAACCTTGACATGACTGTATTTGATACGCACATGGTTACTACTGTTTTAGTCATCGAACCTAGAGAGATAGGTAGGTAGGTAGGTACTGCTGGGAGCAAAAAGATAAACAACAGAGTCAGAATATCGTCAATTGATTGAGGCGGCTTCTTCTTGAATCAATAGCCCTAAAACTTGGGCGGCTCGCTGCAAGATCCAATCCATTCATCCAACCGCTACAGCCGCCACACAATCTCAGCCCTCGTAGACAAATTGACGCCCAAGCTGCTGTTTGTGTGTGCGAACCTGGATTTAACTCGGTATGTATTTCTTTTTTTTTCTTGCTGTTTTGGCGCTCTACCGCTGCCGCTGCCGCTGCCGCTCGCTAATGCCCCTCGGCTGGCCCTCTCCATGTTCTTCTGCTCTGCCCAACCACGAGCACGAGATTGCTTGCTTGCTCACTCTCACTCACTCACTCACTCCAACTCCGACTCCGACTCCGAGTCACCACTCTCTCTCAGCTTCTCCATCGTGAGAGCCTGACATCACTGCACTACCATTGATTGATTCATTGATTGATTGTTTTTATTTCTTTTATTTCTAGCTGGTTGCTTACAGCTGGTGTCTCCTTCAGGTCATCGTTGCCCCCTCCCCGCACGTGCGAATGCGACGCGACGACACTCACCTGCTTTCCACTGACCATTACTACCAAGGCATTCTGGGAATGCCATAGTTGGTCCTCTAATCGTCCATCTATCACATCGATTCAGTATCAGTATCCTCCATCACCTTAGAGGCTGATCTGAGGTGCTACTGCACTGGTCTGTCTCTCCGCCCGCTGACCCGCCCTATGCCTGCCTGACTCGATTCGATCTTCGTCTTGATTACATGATCCATTTCGAGTCCTCCACCTCCATCAACCCTTCAACTTTTCCGCCAACCGCTCCGGTGCTGCGATAACAGCGCCGAGGCATACACCTTTCACCATGTTTTGGAGGTTTGGCGGTTACGCCAACATATCCACCATCGACACAATCCTCGACAAGCCCGATTTTACCCTCGAGGAGTTGCTCGACGAGAGCGATCTGATCCAGGAACTCAAGCAGCACAACTCAAAGCTCATCGAATACCTGCGCAGCGACAAGGTTCTCGATAACCTCCTTGATTATGTAGTCGCCCCCAAGCTTGAGACCGTCGAAACCCCCGACGAGTCCACCGATCAAGAGGCCAAGGCCAAAACCCTTTTGCTCCCCTTCTCGCGACCGCGCGCATCTTCCCGCGCCACCGACCCTGGCAACGATGACGAGGAGGAGCAGGAGAAGAAGCGCAACCGCTACGCCTTTGTAGCTTGCGAAATTCTCAGCTCCGACACCTGGTCAATCTACGAGGCTTTGGCTGAGAATCGACAATTAATTCGCGATTTTTGGAACTTTCTGTCCCGCCCTGCCCCGCTCGATCCCCTCCAGGCGAGCTACTTCACAAAGGTCAATGAGTCTTTGTTTGAAAAGAAGACCGAGGACATGATGGAGCTCTTGACGAGTCTTCCAGATGCTGTCCCTAATTTGCTCAACCATGTCGAGTGTCCCATGATCATGGACCTCTTGCTCAAAATTATTGCCCTGGACCGTAACGAGGGTGGCCAGGGTGTGGTCGAGGTAAGTGCATCCCAAACCTCTACCTAATCTTTGCATTACTAACCTGCCATGACTCTCTAGTGGCTGTATTCCAAAGACATCATCCCGAAGCTCCTCTCCTGCCTTGGCCCCGAGAACAACTGGGTTGTTCAGACCGCCGCCGGCGACTTTATCAAGGCCATCATTACCATCTCGGCCAACGCTTCCCAGAACGAGCAACAGTGCATCGGCCCCAACGAGCTTACCCGCCAGCTCGTCTCCAAACCATGCATCGAGCAACTCATCGGTTACATGCTTGGTGGCGGCAATCCTCTCACTGTTGGTGTGGGCATCATTATCGAAGTCATTCGAAAGAACAACTCCGACTACGACCCTGATATGGGCACCGAAGCAAGCGCCGCGCCCTCAAGTCGCGATCCCATTTACCTCGGCACCCTTCTCCGTCTCTTCGCCGAGAACGTTCCCAAGTTCATGAGCTTGATCATGGACGTCCCTTCCAAGAAGGACAAGATTGACTCAACCTTTGGTGTCAAGCTCGAACCCCTTGGCTTTGACCGCTTTAAGACATGTGAGCTCATGGCCGAGTTGTTGCACTGCAGTAACATGGGCTTGTTGAACGAGCCGGGATCCGAAGAGCTCATTGCTCAGCGTGATGTTGAACGACAACGTCTCCGTTCCGAGGGCAAGCTGGCCCCGCTTAAGGAGGAAGACCACTCCACTGACGACTTGACGATGCGAAGAGCTGCGCCCGAGGAAAGCCGACGTCTCGAGGTTACCAACGCCGACGACGACGGTTTTGAGGAGGTTGAGCCAAGCAAAGAGATGAGCGAAGATACTTCTCACGAGTTTGTCAAGGCTGAAGATGACATTCCGCGTGCTTCTACAACCCCGCTCTCTGCGAAGGATGAGGACGATTTTGTGGACGAGCCTCTCAGTCCTCCTCAGCCAGGTGCCAAGGCGGACGAGACTCGGTTCGATGAGCCTGACCTGGTGGTCGCGCCTCTATCGCCCTCAAAGGCCAAGCCTGCCGAGACTGCATCTGAAGAGCCAGCCAAGGTTGAGTCTACCGAAAAGCCCGAATCCAAGGATGTCAGCGGTGGACAGAGCGAGCAGCCAAAGTCAGCTATCGATGCGCAAGAGGACGCCTTCAAGGAGTATACTTCTGATTCATCAGTTGTGTTGACACCGGCTCCTTCAGAACCTGACTCCAAGGCTGAGCCCACTAATGTCACAGCCAAGGGCGAGGAGGGCCAGGATCGCAGCATTTCACCTCACCCTGAGGATACACCTGCGCCTCTCTTCTCAGCTCCTCCCGCGCCCGAATCTGGAGCTGACCGCCCACCTCAAGCAGCTGAGAAGCTAGCTGCCGACGCACAACCCACGACTGAAGGGGACTCTACTTCTGAGGCCAAGGACCCCAAGCCGTCAACAGAGGAGCAGTCCACTGGTCGACCTGCCGAGGAGCCTGTTGTTGGCGACTTCCTCAAGCTCCAATTTGTCGAGTATCGCGTTGTTCCAACCATTCTAGTAAGTTGATCGCGTCTTGTCCTAGAGATTCTTCTAACTGTCGCAGAACTTCTTCTTTGCATACCCCTGGAACAACTTTTTGCACAACGTTGTCTACGATATTGTCCAACAAGTATTCAACGGTCCCATGGACCGCAGCTACAACCCCAACCTGGCTGTTTCCCTGTTTGAAGCTGCCAACATCACAAGCGCCATCATCAATGGCCAACAAGCCAGTGATGAGTCTCAGGCCAAGACAAAGACCCGCATGGGCTACATGGGTCATCTCACTCTGATTGCCGAGGAGGTTGTCAAGTTTACTGAGCGACATCCCCCGGAGCTACTGTCTGAGACGGTTCTTGACCGAGTTATGAGTCAAGAATGGATCAATTACGTCGAAGGATCTCTTGCTGAGACCCGCGAGCGCGATAATGCTATCCTGGGCGGTGTACGACCTGAAGTGGCTATGGGCAACCGATCAATGGGCGGCAGCGGACTTGCAGGTGTAGGCTTGTCTGGGTTGAGCGGAGGGTCTAGCGGCGGCTCCAATGCACTAGCTGAAGCTGGTCTTAACGGAGGAATCGAGCTTAACCAGGACAGCGGAAACGGCATCGGCCCATTCACCATCAGCGCCGGAACGTTAATGTCCGGGTTTGGTAGCAGCAGCGACGAGGAGGACGAAGATGGCGATGGGGACGAGGAGGATGTCAATTCTGAGGTGAGTGGTGTTTCCGCTGAAGATGGCGAGGATCATGGCATCCCTGGATACCTTGGCATAGCGGAGTCCCTTGAGGACGTGATCATGGACTCCCCGGAGCCTCTCCGAGCGGATTCGCCGGACTTTGGGGAGTTGCAGGATGTTACAATGGGCTCTCCCATGGATCCGATTGATTCTGGAGCTCCTCTCCGAGATGCGTCTCGAAGCGAAGAGCAACAGCATGCGGAGCAGATTGAGGATGTCCGAAAGCCAGCAGGAAACCCTTAGGAGAGTTCGTCCTACTGGGGAATTCTTGACCGCCCCCGCACAAGAAGAGAGACGCGAAGTATGCAGAATCACGAGAGCCCCAAGCTTGACGACCTTGAGACACTTGAGGACATTGATATTGAGGAGCTCATGAGGGTGCTATCGACGGCGAAATCATAAGACATTATACCAGGCGTTGTGGGCTATTAAATGGATGGACGGATAGGCAAGGCAGGATTATCATGTAAAGGTCTAGAGCACGACCAAATTTGGGATCTGTATAGAGTTATGATTGGAACGGAGACAAGAGTTAGGAGTGTATGCCGCATACGAAGGAACGAAATGGAATGGGGGATCATGCTGCGATGCCAGAGTTTTCCACGGGATGCCTATCCGCTGCCAACTTATCACATCTCTTAGTGTCAACTGATCTATCTCATGGACGCCTCGTACTGACGAGACCTCTTTAGTTCCGAGCTTACACGGACCCTCTGAACAACTCGGGAGGCTCGATGGAGCCCCCCTCGATTCCCCCACCACCTCCACCTCCACCGCCGCTGAACATTCCCCCTTCTCGAGCGAGACTACAATTGGCGGCGCGGTTGGCAATGCATCAGAAGAGCAACCAAGCTTCACAGTCATCGGGCAACCTAAGTAACGATGATGAAGACGATGACGATAACCCTACAGATCCCTTTGCCGATACAGAGGAGGACTTTGAAGATGATGACGCGCCTCAGGATGATGAGAGGGGTGCTTGGTGGCGGGACGTGGTGAGAGATCGTGGAGGCAAGTTGGACGGAAACGAATCCGACGATGAGCGCGACGACGACGACGACGATGACGAGTTTGGAGACTTTGCCATGGCTGAAAATGATGGGACAGGCGACAACCAAAACGCTGTTCTACGGCCTCAAGCAGTGAACCCGGCAAAGGAGGGATCAACCCGGGGTCTTAGTGGTCTGTGGCCTTTTGGTCTCTCCAAAGCAGAAAAAGACAAGGAAGGAAGCAAGTCAACAGTATACGATGATGCTACAGGCAAGGCCAGGGACGACGAAGTCAAGGCTGTGGAAGTCAAGGAGGCGAAGCGTAGAACGAGCATTGAGGATCCCGACGACGATGAGGTTGTCATCTAGAGAGGAACTACGATACCAGTGGGCTTTTGCTTTAGACGAAAGGTGTTGCTGAAGGGTGATGATGATGGTGTACGATATATAAGGCAATGAATGTTGATGTTTGAATGTCCTGGTAGGATAGGGAGGGTTACGCTGTACGTAGAATCTGCATTGTAAGACTGAGCTTTGAGTGTAAGACGATTTGGTTCAACAGGTGTGGTTCAGATTGGTGATGCTACATGGATACTTGGCAACAAGAGCATTCATCCGATCTAGACTCTGAGTCGGTTATTAACTCATGCAAGAGAACAGCGGAAGCAACGGAATAATTACAAATTCCTCAGAAGGAGTCTATTCCCTGTGTGCAGCTGAAGTGACGTTAGCGTCTGGGCATGAAGTGATGGACGGATTGTCATCTAAAAATCTGCAGGTGACGACTAATTGAAGTTTGAACGCCATCTGAGCCCTCCCAGGGTCCCAAAATAGTCTGGTTCAGCAGCGGCTGTTGTCAACTCGGGCTGCCTTGAGGCTTGAGCTTACTGGGGGCTCTTCCACAAGGCTTACTATCAACAGTTGAACAGGAACAGACCAGGTTCAAAAGGGGCCGGTACCTTGACTGTTGATAGCAAGGTGCAATCTCGCGTATGCTGTGCCCTCGTGATATCCGCCGCCAATCGAGACCAAAGTTCCTTACCGGCGTTTTGAGATTTGCCAAGACGACCAGGTCTGATATAGCGTTGACCGTTGTAACTATGTAAGTGGAGTGGTTTGATATTCGGCTCGTATGAAGATGGCAGTGCATTCTTTGACCGCAATGGAGGCAGAATTGGTAGAGATTTCCAGAACGATGAAATAGAATAGCGAGGAGAGGGGAAAAGAACTTGACCGTAAACAGGATTCATGGTTAAGCGCGCTGGGGTTGCAATCCTTCAGGCTTCTGGTCAAAGTGGATGCCTATCGCGGGCCGAGAGACTTTTCTTAGATAGGGTTGGGGTCGTTGGGGGCTGTGAGGGAGCAGGGGAGTAAGC
>JAJJWN010000491.1:0-28683 GCA_021655885.1 Fusarium abutilonis | reverse complement strand
CCCTTTCACTCGTCATGCCTTCTTACGCCCGTGAACGTCACATCGCAGAGTTGGCCGTCCTCCGAGCCTCCATCCTTACCAAAAAAGTTCAATCAACAGTCAGCGGCATCTCAAAGGCCGACGATTCTCCCGTCACCGCCGCAGACTTTGCTGCTCAAGCTGTTCTCATCAGCGCCCTTCGCAAAGCCTTTCCAGGTGATGCCTTTGTCGGCGAAGAGGACTCTAGTGCCTTGCGAGACGATGAGGCTCTGAGGCAGCGCGTCTGGGAGCTCGCTTCCAATGCGCATCTCGAGAATGCAGATGACGAGGCTCTAATCGCAAGTCCTCAGTCTGCAGATGAGCTGCTCGAGGTGATTGATCTTGGAGGTCGTGGCCAGGGAGGAAGAAAGGGGCGGTTCTGGGTTATGGACCCGATTGATGGAACCGCCACGTTCCTTAGAGGAGAGCAGTACGCTGTGTCTCTAGCGTTGATAGAGGACGGCCAAGAAGTTGTTGGTGTGCTAGGATGCGCAAACTTGAAGCCTGTAGACGGAAGAGTCGCCGAGTCAACTGTCGACAAAGAAGGCCTGGGCCTCATGCTCACCGCGGTACGTGGACAGGGCACAACCATCCGCACTATGAACTTTGATGGCCTTCAACAAGCAAAACCTCTCGAAAGCGTCTCCAAGGCTTCTCCTCTCGCCGACGCCCAAATCATCAACTACTCCAGCAACTCAACCTCACGCCACGACCTCATCAGCAAGCTCGCGAGCTCCTTCGGCGCAAAGTTCCCCAACATGGAGCTGTACTCATCGCACATTCGCTATGCGGCTCTCCTCGTCGGCGGCGGTGACCTGCAGCTCCGGGTGCCCTCATCCAGCGATGTCGTCATGTGGATCTGGGATCATGCTGGTGCTCAACTCATCTTGACTGAGGCTGGCGGCAAGGTGACAGATCTTGACGGAAAAGTAATGGACTTTGGCGCAGGAAGGGATCTGAACCAGAACAGGGGCTTGATCGCGACGAGAGGGGAGATTCATGGTGCTGTTCTAGAGGGCATGGGTAAGCTTCTTGCTGAGGATGCCTCGCGTTGAACGACTGCCTAGACCCAAAGGCTGTTAAAAGATGAAGAAAAAGTGCTTGGTATCTACACGAGTATCCAAAAACAATGTTCGACATATCCTATGCTATGGTATGGTATATTCTACATTAAGCTGCTTCGACCTCCGATTTCCATGCTCCCCTGGCCGTCCTTCATCTGTCCGCTTCTACCCACGACAAACTCCGTGTAAATCCTCTGCAATCTGTTCTTCTCTTCCGAACTGATACTGGCTCTCGTGTTATCCAACGCCTTGATGAGATGATCCCATCCAATAACCACTTCTCTCTGCTCGCTGCTCTGCGCCTTGGTGTCTGTGTTGGCTGCGGGCATGCCATGCGCCTGTTTAGACCTCTTGCGAGCCATCTTGATCTCGTCGAGCTTTGCCAGGATCGACGCGTTCTCAACGAGAGCAGCTGACTTGCTCTTTGGAGTCACATCGTCTAAAGGCTTGACGTTGTCTCCGTAGCGGAATTGGACAAAGCTCGGTGTCGTGTTAGACTTGGTATTGGTGCCGTTTGGTCGTTTTGAAGTGACCGCAGGTCCGTCCACGTCCAAGACATCGTGGATCGCCTCCAGTTGTGCGTTAGACACGAGTGCTTGAAGATCAGCGCCCGAGAAACCCTCGGTTCGACGAGCGATATCCGTCAGAGGCCCATCAGATTCGGTCAATTCATCCGAGAGCCTGACCTTTTGGAACAGGGCCTTGATAATGTCCACTCGATCTTCCAGAGCAGGCATATCGCACAACAAGGACTTGTCCAGGCGACCGGGACGTAGCAGAGCCGGGTCGATAAGATCAGGCCGCGATGTAGCTGCTAGTACGTAGACACCTGATAACCCTTCGGCACCATCCATCTGCGTAAGAAGCTGGTTGACCACACGATCCGTAACGCCAGTTGAGTCATGTCCTCTCTTGGGAGCAATAGAGTCGAACTCGTCGAAGAAGAGCACACAGGGTCTTGCAGCCTGCGCTCGATCGAACAAGTCTCGGACGCTCTTCTCAGAGGCACCGATATACTTATTTAGAATCTCAGGACCCTTGACACTGATAAAATTAAGGCCGCACTCGCCAGCAACGGCGCTGGCAAGCAGAGTCTTGCCACAACCGGGGTAGCCATAAAGGAGGAGACCGGATCGGAGACGCAGAGGGCATTGAGCAAAGATTGGTGCATACTTTGTAGGATACTGTAACGTCTCGAGAAGCACCTGTCGTGTTTCTTGTAGACCTCCGATGGACTTGAAGCTTGTCGAGGAGCTCTGCAGCGTCACGTTCCTCAACGAAGCTGGTGTAAATCCCTTGAGGGCCTTATCAAAGTCCGTACGCGCTAGGTGAATGGCGCCGGTTGAGTTTGGTGACTCAGCAATGGCTCGAATAATGGCTTCATTTCTTGCACGAGACACAAGTACGTTGATGTCCCCAGGCATGTAACCATCTGTAGAACCTGAGATATCAAGGAAGTCGAGATCCGAGTCCAGAACGAAGCCACTCATCTTTGCCGGGCGACTCTCCTTGCTCGTATGGCTAGCTCCGTCCATCCACGCACCACTGTCATCTCCTCCAATGCTGCCATCAGCAGTCTGCGGTCGGCTACCGTCGCTGAATTGTGTCTGGGCTTCCTCAGCAGTCACGGCGTCCTGCATGACGATGGACTCCATGACCCGACGTCTCGCCTCCTTGTCGGGAGCCTTGAGCTCAATGATTTCGCGCACAACATGTCCACTGACCACGACACCATTGATCGACTCCTTGCCCTCGGCCGTGGCCAAGAGAACAACGCCACTGTCTCGAGTACAGTATTGTCTCACGATCGAGCAGAGAATCTCACCTACTTGTCTGCTCCGGCCATTATCGTTTCCGACCTGAAGTTCTGTCTCTACAGGACATAGCTTATCCAAATCATCGAGTACCACCACGGCCTTGCCATTCAATCGCGCACCCCAGCTGGCAGTGGCGAATAATCGGTTCAGGGTTTCCTTTATCGTCGAGATTCTTGTCTCATCGTTGACAAGCTTCCGGCAGGGATAGTAGAGTGTGTGGAATAGTGATTCTTCTCGGAGCTTTTGAGCCAAGTACTTGGCCACAGACGACTTTCCCGATCCCATGCCTCCAGTGAGAAGAACTGAAGATAGATGTAGGAGGTTGGACTGTAAATTATTCAGTAGCGAGTCGATCCCAACAAGAAGCGAATCGTTGTTAGGTTGCCGCTCAAATCCGTCAGAATCAGACAACCAGGATGGTCGAGGAGTTGGTGGCTGAAAGTCGATAGGCACTTTCGAGTCAAGCCCAAGCAGCCAATTCGCTACGTCCTTGTTCTCCTGAAAGTCTGCTCCGTAGGTAAACTTGATAATACCACCCTCCCAGCCTTGAGGAGGGTCAAGGCCGTCGTATAACCCCATGACGGAGCCATCTGTCAGGGGACCCTCAAGAAGCCCATCTCTACCCTTGGTAGCAGCATAGATCTGACGGAATCGCTTCGCAGATTCCTCCTTCTCAGCCTTGGATTCACCACCAAACTTGAGACCCTCAACTATCTTTGCGCTTGTAGCAAACGGGAATACCTTGATACCTTGAACTGCACCCTTGGGTAGCTGTTGTGATGCGGCTTGAAGCTTCACGATGCCTCCTACCATACCGGTGCATCCGAGGGTTGTGCAGAGAGGTGACGAGAGCGCAGCTGACTGGCTATTGGGAGGATCAATCCATGACCGAAGATGAGCAACCACCTTTGAGGCCGTAGTCGTAACAGCTGGAGCGCCACCCTCTTCTGGCTGGGGTTGCTGTAGACCAGCAGGTCTAATGACGTCCACTGAAACGTAGTTGACCCCTTTGAAGGCTTCACTAGAGAGGAGGTCCTGGTCAACCCAGACGCTGAAATCCTGAGCCAGGGGCCCTTCGTCGAACCAACCCTCACACGACTGTCGGTCAAGACCACGCAGAAACATAGTAGGCCTTCGTTCTTCCCTGGCGCTTCGTCGACGCACAGTACTGGTTGCGCTTCGTTTGGACTTTGAAGTACTTGCAACACTGCGATGATCGCCTGAGCTCGAGCTCTTTTGCCTTGTCTTGGGTGCGACAATGACCTCGGCGTCTGGCGATATCTTTGCAAACGGCAAGTCTGCGGGTGGTGCAGGATCTAGTGACGTTACCTTGATGTTTACGGTCGAAGTCGGGGATAGATGGAGCGTCAATGCGTGGGGCACAATGAGCGTGTCACCGAGCTTATAGGAGGGGTTCGGAAGCGCCCGGATCTGTGAAAGAAGGTTGATTTCAAGGAAGTTGGCGTGCAATTCGATCATCTCCCAGTCTTCTGGTGTAAGAGGTTCGATATTGATCGTCGTCGCCATCGGAGGATCGAGGTGAATGGTGGTCATGACTCTCTGTCCTTCTGATAGCCCTAGGGTCTTGGCTAATGTAGCATCGAGCTCAACCAGCTGAACCTCTTGATCGCGAGATGCTCTCGAGCCATTGAGTCCCTCGCGCGTACTAGGGGGTCCTGTCCTCCTCTTGCTCGGCATGCCAGTCCATCCTACAAATACGGAGCGCTGCTGGGAGCCCGATCCGGTCGGCGAGGGTTCTCGGTAGCTGAGCTCAACAATGACATTTTGCAATAGCTATTAGCAGCGAGTCAGTAGACTTTCAAGAAAAGGGAGAGGAGAATGAACCAATTCCTTACCGTATTGGCATTGACCAGTAGCGAGACGAGCGATGGGGGAAGGTTGACCAAGCATTTCTTGAGATGAGTTAAGGAGATTTCCGCAGACACGGATTGGGCATTCCTTTTTGGAGGCATTGCGAATGCGCTAGATACCTTACTTCACTCAAGAGTCTACTCTTGAGAATACAGGTAAGAAGACAAGCTTAAGTTATGGTTGTCTAACTATGGAAGCTTGTTGCCGAAGCGATTCCGATATCGAAGCCGAGGCATCTACACGTGCTCGGCATCCTCCCCCGTTCTTCCCCAGCTTTCCAGGTCTCTTTTTGGTCTGTGCTTTCTACTGTGTAGTGTGTACTTTCCATTCTGCGATGCCGCCCGTTGTGGCTGGAGTCAAATCAATTAAACTCTTATATGTGGCTGTGCACAGCTAAACGCGAAACGACGCGTTCGATGTTCGCGTGAGGCAAGTCCAGTGCAACCGCCGTTGCCCCCCTGCGACCGGCCCCAGCCCACTCAATACCTTACTCAATTTGTGCATCGCGATCGTAGCTTGCTCTACTCCATCCAAATCTACACTGCACAACTCGACGGCTTACAGCGCTTTTAAAACTCGTCATTCTCGAATAAATAGATACCTTCACAATGGCGCTGCGCGAGTTCAAGGCCCCCGTCAGCTATGAAAAGCAGCAACGTCAGTTGAACCCTTCATTATTTACTACATCAAGTCCCCCACTAACGTCTATGCAGATGCATTTCAGGAGTTCTTGACAGGGTTCAAGACGTCGCCCGAACAGACAATCACCACTGCGCTAGGAAATATCACTATTGGAGAAGACGATCTCGACGATGAGTATGATTTTATGGATGAGGACAACCAGAACGGCGACCGACAGCGACAGGCTAAAGAGCGCCGTACTCCTCAATACAAATACAAGAACATGTTGCAGCAACTGGCAGATCGAACAGTCGACGAAGCAACAATTGACCTAGACGATCTAGCAACAGTACGGGAATGCGATAATCATTCTTCCCATAATGACCGCTGACAAGATAATAGTGGGAGAGCCAATCGTTCAATAACGAGGATAGCATGAGGCTTGTTGATTCCATCGAGATGAACACAAAACACTACGTCGAGATCTTTTCCAGAGCTCTGGATGAAGTCATGCCTCCAGCAAGTGCAGATTTGACGCAAGTACTCAAGGCTTTAGTCAATGACCCCGAAACTAACCAGTAAATAGCTTCAAGGATGATGTTCTCGACGTCCTCATGACTCGACGACAAACTCGAAACAGAGAACTCGACGACGCTGCTGAACGAGACCCTTCGGCTGCAGATGACAAGTTCCCTGCCGAGCTTACTCGCAGATACACACTTGTTTTCAAGCCCAGATCTGGCACCTCGAGCCAACCCTCAAAGGCTCTGGCCGTTCGTCAAGTGCGCGGCGACCACTTGGGTCATCTCATTACCGTTCGCGCAATTGCTACTCGAGTCTCTGATGTCAAGCCCATTGTGCAAGTCAGCGCATACACTTGCGACAGATGTGGCTGCGAAATCTTCCAACCCATTACTGACAAGCAATACGGCCCCTTAACAATGTGCCCCTCAAATGACTGCAAGCAGAATCAGGCCAAGGGTCAGCTCAATCCTTCCTCGAGGGCTTCAAAGTTCCTGCCTTTTCAGGAGGTCAAGGTCCAGGAGATGGCCGAGCAGGTCCCTATCGGTCAGATTCCTCGAAGTCTAACTGTTTTCTGCCATGGAACGCTTGTCAGGCAGATCAATCCCGGCGATGTTGTTGATATCTCGGGCATCTTTCTCCCCACCCCATACACAGGCTTCAAGGCCATAAAGGCTGGACTACTTACCGACACCTACCTCGAGGCTCACCACATTCTCCAGCACAAGAAGGCTTACAGTGAGATGATTGTCGATCCCACGCTTGTTCGACGCATCGAGAAGTACCGCCAGACCGGACAAGTCTATGAACTTCTCGCAAAGTCGATTGCTCCTGAGATTTTTGGACATCTCGATGTCAAGAAGGCCCTTCTACTCCTGCTTATCGGTGGTGTTACTAAAGAGATGGGAGACGGTATGAAGATCCGTGGTGACATCAACATTTGCTTGATGGGTGATCCTGGTGTGGCTAAATCTCAGCTTCTCAAATACATTTCAAAGGTCGCACCTCGTGGTGTCTATACATCCGGCCGTGGAAGCAGTGGTGTCGGTCTTACGGCTGCTGTTATGCGAGACCCTGTCACGGATGAAATGGTCCTTGAAGGCGGTGCCCTTGTTCTTGCCGACAATGGAATCTGCTGCATCGATGAGTTCGACAAGATGGATGAAACCGATCGTACCGCCATTCACGAAGTCATGGAACAGCAAACCATTTCGATTTCAAAGGCCGGAATTTCTACCACCCTCAACGCCCGTACCTCTATCCTGGCCGCCGCTAATCCTGTCTACGGACGATACAACCCACGCATCTCTCCAGTCGAAAACATTAACCTCCCTGCCGCACTCCTGTCTCGATTTGATATTCTTTTCTTGCTTCTTGATACCCCTACGCGCGAGACGGATGAACAGCTCGCAAAGCACGTTGCTTTTGTGCACATGAACAGCCGCCATCCCGATATTGGTACTGATAACGTTGTATTCACTCCTCATGAAGTGCGATCCTACATTGCCCAGGCCAGAACGTACCGACCTGTCGTTCCCGAGTCTGTGTCAGAGTACATGATCAAGACATATGTCCGCATGCGAGACCAGCAGCAGCGAGCTGAAAAGAAGGGCAAGCAATTCACACACACAACTCCTCGTACCTTGCTGGGCGTTGTCCGTCTGGCACAGGCTCTGGCGCGTCTGCGCTTCAGCAACGAAGTCACCCAAGATGATGTCGATGAGGCGCTCCGACTGGTTGAAGCCAGCAAGGAAAGTCTCAACAGCGATCTCGGTGCTGGTAGACGCGGTCTGAATGCCAGCAGCAGGATCTACAACATGGTCAAGGCTTTGGCTGACACTGGTGCATGCCGCCCTGACGATGCTGCGGATGATGATGATCTAGGCGTTGAGCTGAGCATGAGGAAGGTCAAGGAGCGAGTCATCGCCAAGGGTTTTACCGAGGATCAGTGGCTCAACGCCTTGGGAGAGTACACCGATCTAGATGTGAGTTTTCTTATATACAAATTTGCTCAATAAGATCTATGGCTAACAGCAATTTTTAGGTCTGGCAAACTGCCGGTAGCGGTACGAGACTGGTGTTTGTTACCGCTGACAATGATAACCTGTCAGATGACATGGACTTTTAGGGGTCGGGCATGTAATGGAGTGAAGTATCCGATGCAAGGGTCTGGCGTTTTTGGCATATGGGGGTAGATAAGCATAGTCTGTTGGTAGAGCTGTCGACAATGAGAAATTAGTTACAAGTACTGATCATCACACCCATTTATCCAACTCATCGTCGCATCTTTTCTTAGATGCTCAGTTATACCATAAATTATTTCAGCAAATGACGTACGAGGAGCTGATACAAGTTTTATATGGTTACTAAGACACCGATATTGTACATTTCTAAATTACATTTACAGCCTCATCTGTAACAAGGCTGCGCGTTCCATCTCGCCAACATTGCCATGGCCGCCGATAGTCCACTTCTCAGAGACAGTCCGAGAGTTGACCACATGGCGGAACAGTCCGCTGGCTCCCCAGTATTCCATCAGAGAGCGCGCCTCGTCCTTGGTAATGCCCTCAAGCCGTAGAACCCAGCTGTTTTTGAGTGCCTCGTACACCCGCTCGTCGTACTTGCGCTCATAAGGATCGGGCTGGGGAACCACTTCGCCAGCCTGGCCGGCCTCAAGCTGGGAGAGAACAAGCTCCTGCGAGGGGTGGTGGTGCGAGTTATTCTCAGAGGTGGCGGCGATGACAGCACCACCGTTGGGGAGGGGAGCCTTGCCGGACAGTGCGTCGACAAAGAGTCGCACGAGGGTGAGCTCGTGGGCGTGGACCTGGTTAAAGGCTGTGTCACGGTAATCACTAATCTTGTTGATATGGGCAAGGCCGTCTAGAGCGAAGAGCACGGGGGGTCGACCGGGCAGGGTGAGCTCTGTCCAGAGGGCGAGGAGAGTCGGCCAGGCGTACTCAGTCTCCTTTGCGCTGAGGGCCAAGTCGGCAAGAGTGGCGCCCTGCTTGAGGTTGGTGAACTTGGACCAGTCCTTCTCGAGCTTAAGCTTTTCCAGGACAACACGGTTGGCTCTGTAGAGGCTCTGGATCATCTTAAGGCAGTAGACAGGCTGTGAGAACTGCGGGGGCTCGGTGTCGGGGATGGGTGAGTACTCGGTATTGCCGTTGGTCAGGTCTTGGCCTATGATTGACAGTTAGAAACCCTTGAATTGAAGAATTACTCGACAAATCTCTTACCTTCAGGGATGTGGAATACTACCCAGTTGTTGAGAAGGGCATAGGTCATAGCCTGGAGCATAGCCATACTCTTTCCAGACAGCTTGCTGCCCGTCAATATACACTTAAGAGCCTTCTTCTCCTCAGCCGACGCCTCAAGCTTCTTCATCAGCTGCACCGTCTCCTCACGAAGTAGCACATGCGGTCGCCGAAACAAATTCCATGTTTGTGTCGTCTTGAAGGCCTCAAGGGCACGCAACTGGTCCACCACTTGATCAGGTACGGCAAACATCTTTCCTGCACTCTCGTCGAGGGCCATGTTCTTGGATTCTAGTGAAGCGAGGCCCTGAACGGGCAGGGCGCTGTTGTTGCTGAGTTGAATGCGCTTTCGAAAGGCCTTGCGCTCGCCGGGTTGCGGTTTTCGGACGGGGGCCACATTGGCACGCTTCTTGTATGACTTCTTCACCTTCTGAGGCAGGTCTCGACGGCTCTTGATAGGTGGAGGTGCTGAGACGGCGAGGACAGCGCTTGTGGTTGAGAAGGGAGCGAGCAGGACAGGTTGAATTCGTGGAGCCCTAGGAATGGCTGGCCTTACAAGGCATCGGAGCGAGTTGGAGGACGCCATCGTTTTCGTAGTATCTCAGGATTGACTTCCAAGAGACCTTCTATATATGAAAGAAAGAAAAAAAGAGAGGGCGACGTCTATCGTCTCATTGGCGCCAATTGAGCCGGTTATGGGACGCTCGTCTCACGGCCGTCGTGAGCTGAAGTTGAATGCCACTTCGAAAATCTCCAAACCGCACTGTCAGAAGCACTCATGATTGGCCAGTGTGGGGTTTAATGGACCGGTAGGTTGCTGTATCGGAAAAACGGCTGCCATCTGATCCGACGTATCTTATCACTAAAGAAAAGATTCTAGCTTTGGGACGACAGAAAAAAAGTTCCCCAGCGCAGCGCAGCAAAGCAACATCAAGATTGCAACGACGAATTCGATAACCCCTTGACGAATTTACGATAATTTCTTATTACTTTTATAATTGGATCTCTTACAAGTCTCATATAAAGCACATTCACAATGGCGCTCCCTAGCTCCAAACCAAAGCTGCCCGTCGCAGTCGAAAAACCCACGCCTTACACCTTCGATCTCGGCCACCTCCTTGCCGAGGACCCCAATCCCGTAACACTCGAGCGCGATAACCTCGAACAGTCTCTTGCCGAGATTGCACGCGATGGCGCTCAGTCTCTCATCAACCAGCTCCTCACCACCTGCCCACTCAGTTCAACCGCCGAGGGCGTCCTCCTCACCCTCCCAGCCCCAAGCACCCGTCTCCCCCGCGAGAAGCCTGTGCCTGAGGCCAGGCCCCCGACCAAGTGGGAGCGCTTCGCCGCCAAGAAGGGTATCAAGCCCAAGACGCGCGAGCAGCGCCGCAACCTCGCCTTCGACGAGCAGACCGGCGAGTGGCAGCGCAAGTGGGGTTACAAGGCCCTCAACAAGAAGGGCGAGGACTGGCCCATCGTCGAGGTTGACATGGATGCCGAGAAGAAGAGGAAGGAAGGTACCTCCATCAGGGGCGATGGCCGACGAGAGCGCAAGGAAAGGATCAAGCGCAACGACCGCAAGATGCGCAAGAACCAGGCCCAAACCACAGGTAAACCTGGAAAATAAGTTTCAACAACTATGGAAAAGCAGAGATTCGGTCTGCAGTTTCGTGGGAGTACTGGCTAGGACTATTACTGTTGAGCATGGAGCGGCGTTCAGGACTTTGGCGTTTCGATTCGGTATCTCAAAAGCCAGGAATTTGTGAGGTTTTAGACATTCAGCTTGGAGGAATGAAGAACGAATTCGCGCACACTTTGATTTGCGTGCTATCTATTTCCAGTCTCCCTCCCCAAAACGTGTATGACTCCAAATTACACCCGCGTCGCCTCCTGATATGCTCCTCGCTGTTACCTAACCATCCTTCCACGCTTCTTGCAAGACATGGATGTATGCACATGAGCAAGATATTCAATCGAGACCAGTGATTTGACGACTTGCCCTTGCTACTCTCTTCTCTCCTTTCGACAAAACATCGATTGAGAGCCAGCTGCATACGTCAAGCATATGAACAGAGTGCTTGCCAGATTAATCGAAAACAAGAACGCTAGAATTCAAAACATAGATTTTCCCCTTTCCCCGAAACAGGGGGTACTACAGCCCCCCTGAACGATATTCTCCTCAAAATGCATTCATGGGGTATACAAGTAACGGATATGGAAATAAATAAAAAGCACAAAATTTCACTCGTTTGAGCACAGTGAACGACACGTGCCCCAGAGGTCCTTGGTAGTTTTGCTTGATTGTACGTCGCCAAAATTGCGAGGCCACTCTACGCAAACGCCAGCGTTCGGAGCGACCAGACTGAGTGATAAAAGTTGAAAGACGAAATCGTAAATGACATAGCATCGTGAACTGGCTGTTACTGAACGAATGCGATAGCAGACACCCTCGTAAGTAGCCGAGCATGGACCATACGATAGCATATACTCGTAGCTAGTATATGGTCGTAACGCTCAGCAGGTCATCAAGATGTCTCTGAGTTCAAAAGCCAAGGGGCGATAGAGGCATGATTGGTGACAACGGTCGTATATCGCTCGAGCTTCTGCCCATCTCGCGGTCGCTATTGATGGTCAAGGCGGTCGGGGCAGACGAGTTGTTCGAGACGACGCTTCCGTTTGATGAGGATATCTGGAGCTGCTTCTTCTTCAGCTTTGATTTCTGATCGCCGGGGCTTTGGCGGCCTGACTGCTTGCTACTCCCCGACGAGGAAAGACGTTGCCTATCACCCTCCAAATCTTCTTGAGGCCTTGGTTTTGCCGGCTCAGCGAGGCCTCGTGGCGGAGGTTGGTCGAAAATCACATACTCCTCCTCGATGTACTTTGCCTCGTTCTTACATCCTCTCCAGCAATCGCGCCAATCGCACACCAAGAATTTGAAGCAAAAGGCGTCGATCTTCATGCACGGCTGGAAACAGATGCACAAGTTCCTAAAATCCATCTTGTTCTTATCCGAGTGAGCCAAGAGAAGACTAAGATGGCATGTGATGGCAAAGAGTAGATAATAGTTAAAGGGAGAGAGATTCGACAGCTCTTCAATGAGAAGCTCAGGGACTTCCTCTGAGCCTGCGCACTCCCTTGCTATCCGGTCCTGTGCTGCTTTAGGGAATAACTCATCGGGGAGCTCTCGTAACCAAGCCTTGAGCATTGAACCGATGATGTTGATATCGTATAGATCGCGCTCGTTGAACAAGTCAACATCGTACTCTATCTTGGGTCAGTTCGAGCCTCATGGGCCAGGAGTTTAATGACTAAAACTTACGCTCGTCGAACTTTCGCTGCCACTTCTTAATCTGAGGACCGCTGCCTGGGACTCGGTATAAACCCTCAACCTCACATCCCTTATAGTTCAGGTAATCGATTGCCCTCCAGGGAAAAGCAGGCATCCAGAACTCGGTCTTATCTCTTGAGTCTTCAAGCCGCTTAGATATCCTGGTCAATCGTGTCTGCTCAACTAACGGCAAGTTGATAACTTTGAGCTGGTAGTGTTCGTCATCGAGTGCATCCTTGTCGTCTCGACCACTACGCCCGCTCTTGTTAAAGAAACGATCACTCAGGATCCCGGCCGCACGAGTGCCAGAGCTTTTCAACCCGTTGAAAAATGACCCCCCGTTCTCATGCAGAGAGGGAGGTTGAGTCTTTGGTTCCTTGTCGCGTCCCCTTCTCGTGGAAGACGAATCTCTCGGGGTGCGGTCTTCAGATCGGTTTCGGACAGCAGAATTCATCATGTCTCGGAAAGATCGGTCGCCGCCTTGGGTTCCAGTCTTGTATGGCACAGAATTGAGCTGTAACTCAGGCTCGTTGCCTTGTCGGGGAGAAGAGGCTGGTTTCAACTCGGGGCTAGCGTCTTCTTTGTCGCGGTTAGATCGGCTGCGATTTAAGAGGCCA
Source organism: Fusarium abutilonis (assembly GCA_021655885.1). Taxonomy (NCBI): domain Eukaryota; kingdom Fungi; phylum Ascomycota; class Sordariomycetes; order Hypocreales; family Nectriaceae; genus Fusarium; species Fusarium abutilonis. The sequence goes on along the minus strand of JAJJWN010000491.1, from coordinate 15,570 downwards.
AAAGGCTTTGTCCTGCCTTTCTTTGTTGAGGACTGAGGTGAAGCAGTCTCGTAGTCACCAGCAGATGACAGAGACAAGTCGCTTCGTAGCGGTTCGGCAGAGGCAGGCTTGTGTAGTGTGTGGTCCGAGTATGAGGTATCCGGTTTATCTGGCATAATATTAGCGGCTGGTCGTGTTAGGCTTACGCGTGGTGTTTAAAAGTATAATTAACCATCCCAACTAAGCTTGGGTTCATGTTTACATACCTCCGCGTCTTGGTCGATTAGATCCGTCACTCCCCCTCGACATTATTTGGTTTCTTGCCTCGGTATCGTTGCGATGGTGGACATGCGACTGAGACTGGTTGGAAGATTTGGATTGCTTATTAAAATGGAAGAAGCCGTTCTTTGTGCCCTTCTTCAACTCCTTTGGGGGCGGCTGCGCTGGCTCAGATTGTATGGTAGTTGCAGTAGTGGCGGGTGATTCAGGAAGCGGCTGTTCTTCCAGTGCAGATGAGATGGAGGGATAAGTCGGGGGGTCCTCGCGTGTATGCCTTGGGGGCAGTCTCGGAGCGGGCTCTTCTTTACTGCATTTGGTAGGGACTTTAGGATTCGATGATTCTTGCGCAGTCGCTAACGATGGCGATGGCGATGGCGATGGCGCTGGCGCTGGAACTGGAACTGGAACTGGTGCTGTTACTGAGGCTGAGTCTAAGGCTGGCGACTTCTCTTGTGCAGTAGCCGGTGCGGTCGTGTGTGACGCTTTTCTGTGCTTCCCACCTTGGTTTCTCAAGGGTGAGAAGCGACTGTGGAAAGGAGAGGAGCGGGGAGACCGGGGCGATTTGGACTCGGCCGGCGATGCAACTGGAGAAGCTGTTTCAACAGCAGGCGGGTCGTCCTTGTCCTTGTCTCTGTTTTGTAAAGCAGCGTCAGATTGAACTTGAGCCTGAGGCGAGGACTGAGACGGAAGCGCCAGCGGCTGTGGTGCCGCCTTTCGACCCATTTTGAGTCCTGCTCTGGGCTGCCTGTCGACGGCGCAGTCTGACAGCCGCAGTCGCGGACCTGTATCTGCAACTGCAATTGCGGGCGAAACGGGAGGGTCAGGTCAAATGCGGGTCAGGGTGTTTATTGGGTTGGGGATTGGGTCCTGTCTGTTCTGGTCTGATCTGATCGTCTTGCGGGTCGCGGCTCGGACGTCGGAGGAATCTGCGAAAAACAGCCTGGAAGGGAAGGACGGCGGACTAGAAAGGCAGCAGATGGACAGGGCAACGAGGAATGGATACGGGAGCTGGAGATTTGACGATTGGTGGCCGTAGTGAAGGTGGGCGCGTTGTAGTCTGTAGGTAGCTTAGCTTAGTGAGTGGTGTTGGTCCGTTGGTCAGGGGCACCTCAAAAATACGGGACAAAACAGATCCAGCGAGCAACAGAAGACGAAAGAGAAGAATAGAGAGGACTGAAGATGAGGGGGTTGTGGTTTTCTGGAAGAGATAGATAGGGACTGTAAGGTCTCGTGGTGCCGTTGAGAATGCACTTCCTTCGGTCTGTCTCCGCAGTGTTGCGTTGTGCTATGCTGTGCTGTGTTGGGCTTTGACAGGCTTCTGCTATTATCAAATATCAATACAATACAATACCGATGGATCGTGGCAGGGCCTGGGGCCAGTGCCAATGCTAATGCTAATGCCAATGCCGGTGTCAAAATGCCCGAATCCAGGCCTCAAAGGCTCAGAGCAGAGGTACACAACAGTCGGTGGCCCCGGGTGTGATTCCAATCGACTGGGCAACAGTCCGGGCCACTGACCGCTTCACGAGTGTCCAAAGCAATACAGTAACGGAACCGCACAAAAGTATGCGTGTGTGTGTGCGTGTGTGGTTGGTTTATCGAGCCAATATCAGATATCAAAACAGGGCATTGCCAAGCGTGCAGCTGATCATGTCCCAGGCCTTGGGGGAGGGACAGGATGTGGAAGGTTGCACAGAGAAAGTCCAGGAACAAGGGACAAACAAAGACGAAACCCAGGTATGCTATGACTACGTAGGGGTTCAATCGCGAGGGGAGTCCGGCAGTGATGGTAACGGTTCCCTTAGCACTTAGGTAGTCATCAGGTACTGGAAGCTAACTTGGACCACCACATTAAGTGGAGTCGATCTGACAAGCTCTGAACAATGTCGTTCCTCTCTCTGAGTTATTCTTAGTCGTATTCCCTTAAGATTGTAACTTTGTATTGAATTGAGCGTTGCGCGTCCTTGGTGCGTGCGTGTGTGTAGGAAGCTGAAACAAGCTACCAGCCTACCACACACGAAAAAAGAACCAGTAATGGATCTCGAGAAAAGAAAGGTAATAAGCACCCAATAAGAGCTCGGTACCTGGAACAGCCATACCATGCATGCGTACCTTGTATAAAAGCTTTGGAAGTCAGAGCTGCCCTGAGGCTGCGAAAATAGTCCAATCTATCCACTTTACATGGCAGAAGCGCTGAGACCTTTTTACCCTGCCGCAGAGGAATGTGGGAGTTGGGCGTCAACTCAGGGGTTGCTGTCCTAGAGATTCCTCCACTCGATGAGTTCTCTATTTCATGAGATGATTGCATACATGGACCCTTTTATGGCTCAAGCTGGGGCCAAAAGCCACAAAACTACATGTCCACTCCACTCCACTCCATGGGCTTCTGACACAAAACCTCCGTCAGAGCCTTCAGGTACCTGACAGCCAAGGCGCCAAGCAATCAAAGTCTAGGTGAGCCCAAAAGCCAAAGGAACAGCAAAGGAGCAAAATACATATGTATATTGGTTTTCATCGAGGGATATAAGGTAATCTCAATCTCAAGGTACGTATTTCATTGCCATCATACGAGATGCAACTAGGTCTCTGACGTAAGGCGTTCTCACATGCTAGTGAAATGGTTTAATCGTTTATTCATCAGCTACTCATCTTACAAACTCTCTGACGACTCTTGAGCTTTACAACACCATGCTTACACACAAGTACGTGTGACATGTTATCTACCCTCGTTAGGCTGCTTACCTAGGCAGGTACCCAAGGTATCTAAATAATTCGCCAACTGCCTCTTTGGAATTCCCCAACATCCATGACATTTGATTGTAGCTCAGCTCCAGTAATATGGCTCCCATCATTCCCCGGTTCACTGTCAGTAGTGCCTGGATGAGTGGCAGAAGTGGCGCTGTTAGTCTTGATGCAGGGCTGGATCTGACTGTCATCCATGCCATACAAAGTCAATTTTCGGATACTGTATGATAGGGTGCGTTTTCGAAGGCGTAATGCCTCCATAAAGTAACGCCGCTTGATTTCGACATCTCCGTCTTCAACATTTATTCCCCCATAGGTTCTTACGCGTAACACATGCGGCCGCCTACTTTATACGGGTGTCAATTGGTGTTAACGAGATGAGGTTTTATGAAATCCTTCATGTTCGTAATCTTGATAAAATTGCAGGTCCCAGCATACTACGCCGTATGTTTCCTTGCGCGTATCCCTCACTTACATCTATCTAGATATCCATTTTTAACGTCGCAAGGTTGAGCCCCGGCTGGTTCCGAATTTAAATCATGCAAGCAAATTAGACAATCACTCATCCATGTGAGGTAGTGTAGGGATCTCCCTGTCACTCAAAAGTTTATATATGTGAAACGTAGTGCAATAGATCAGCTTTCGTCTCATGTGTTGCCCATGATTATTGATATCACCCAAGTCTGTGCTGTAATAACACGCTGTTTACAAACACGAGAGCTAAACAGATGCCTAGCATGAATTAACAAAGTCACTAATCTCTTTGTTGAACCTCTCGGGTTCTTCGTAGAATAGCCAATGTCCAGACTCAAATACCAATGATTTTCCTAGGCCTGGCCTCGACTTCTCTACTCGCTTCACGCTCTCGAGCATTCCCTCAAGTGGGAAGCAGCCAGATCGTCGACCGGCCATCACTAACATGGGAACCGTAATCGTTTCAATTGCTTCGCGGTGATCGTAGCGGGTATGGTCCGCTAGAAGCCGCGCCAGCCACCTTTGGTCGCATCCAGCACTGATTTCCGTGAAAAAGGCTTCATCCTTCGCCTCTTGCTCGGCTGAAATTGCGTCTCCCTCTTGCGGTGCGTGTCGGTAACCAAAGCATGCTTTCACTAGGTCCACATGTGCCGCTTTCGAGTCGTGAATCCAACTATGCTGCGCTGCGAGCAATGTCTTCTCGTCGTAACAACCTGTGTGTGCCTTGGATTCATCCCATCCATCGAATATTGACCGGTCCTGAAGCGGTGCCTGATCAACAAAAACAAATCCAGCAAAGTCGCCACAGCTAAACAATTCAATATATGTCCAGAGGACAGCGGCACCAATCGAACAGCCAACGGGCACGATACGAACTTCAGGCGCCGTCTTTCTGAGGTGAGTGACGAGTCCAGCGAGATCGGCTGCCAAGCGGGCAATGTGATAGCCGCCACCGGTTCGATCAGACTCACCATGACCACGCATGTCCGGTGCAACAACCCAGAGAGATGCGCTCAGGGGTCCAAAATTGCGGACAAAGTAGTCACTGGAGCCGCTGAAGCCGTGCATGAGCAATACGCATCTTTGGGGTGCGGTGTTCCCTGTGGCATCACTCAAGTGGAGGGAAGATTGAAAGGCTATCTTACAACCATCGTTGGTGACGAATGACTCTTTGTACATCTTTGTTCGCTGTAGTCTCGACAGTTTCTCTTGTTTGGCAATATTTGATGTGGATGGTGTTGATGAGGGGATAGTTAGTATGGATGCTGTACATTGTGGAGAGTCCCACTAGTACAGGTGAAGTTCAAAACTAGGTACGTAACCCAATTGCTGGTACGGATATTGTATTAAATGGTAAAATGAACCCTCGTTATGGGTATTATCTTTACGTTGACTCTGTAAGTGTCCTGTTTGTGTGGAAGTATAAAATACTTACTCATAAGGTTCCGATCACATGAGACTCCTTCGTCTTTAGCATCGCATCACAACACATGAGTCCTACAGGTGTATCAACCACTCTTGCCAACACCACTCTGTCTTGCGCAAATTTAATCAATCATTCCCACACATCCAAAAACGTAACCCACCTTCAAATTTTCCAATCGGATCCACAGATATCTCAACATCAAACGTCGCGCCAGAGCATTCAAGTCAGTTGCCGTGGTCGAGGGTAGGTAAGCTTGGCCGGACAACGCTCACGCGCTTACGTAACGACTCGCTTTACAAAAATTCTCTCCATGTTAACCCCAATTCTTTCATCGAAACACCTTCATCTTCCGCCAACATGGCTCAAGCCGCAACAGACCACCAAGGCCCAAAGCTCGCCGTTGACGCTCATGTGAAATACGTCCAGAGCTTGGACACTAGGAAGGATGAGCTAGACTACTGGCTGACCGAGCACTTACGACTTAATGGCTTATACTGGGGTTTGAATGCCCTCTTCTTGCTTGGCCGACCTGATGCTCTCCCGCGACAAGAAGTCATCGACTTTGTCCTCTCGTGCCAGCATGAGAATGGTGGATTTGGTGCAGCGCCCGGCCACGACGCTCACATGCTCTCCACAGTAAGTGCTGTGCAGATCCTCGCCATAACGGATGCTTTCGACCAGCTGGAAGTCAAGGGCAAGGGCAAGGACCAGGTTGGCAAGTGTAGGTATTTCGCAAAGCCCGCAGTGCTTTGATTGCACCCACTGACTACCTACACGCAGTCATTGCAGGTCTGCAGAATCGAGAGACCGGCACCTTTACTGGAGATGAATGGGGCGAGGAGGACACCCGCTTCCTATACGGTGCTTTCAATGCCCTTTCCCTTCTCGGTCTTATGTCTTTGGTCGATATCGACAAGGCTGTTGCCCATGTTATCGCCTGTGCCAACTTCGATGGTGGCTATGGAACAGGGCCCGGTGCGGAGTCGCATTCTGGGCAAATCTTTACATGTGTCGCAGCGCTTGCCATCGTGGGTCGCCTGCATCTTGTTGATAAAGAGAAGCTTGGTCGATGGCTAAGCGAGAGGCAAGTTCCTTGCGGCGGCCTCAATGGTCGACCCGAAAAGGACGAAGACGTTTGCTACAGCTGGTGGGTGCTGAGTAGCCTTGCCATGATCGAGCGCACCCACTGGATCGATCGCGATGCCCTGATTACTTTCATCTTGAAATGTCAAGACACTGAGATTGGTGGCATTTCCGATCGACCAGGTAATATGGTTGATGTTTGGCACACCCAGTTCGGCTTGTGTGGTCTCAGTCTTCTGGGCTACACAGGTCTTGAGGCAGTCGATCCAGTGTATTGCATGCCCAAGACGGTAACAAAAAGGATCCTAGGCTGAGTAGGGCGACACCTTTATCAATGTGCCTTTCAACTCAACCCCACTTGCACAACGGTGCTAGACACCTACCCTCTGGCCAATTAATAACACCTGCTAAAGACACTGCTCCGTGATAGCATGGATATATGGCTGAGGGGAGAAGAACTGTTGGTTTTTTCAGGGACATCGCCTGTTTCTCCGTGGTGTTCGTCCCGTGAAGTCCTTCAGACATTTTTAGACATGCTACTTGTAGCGCAGTACGTGTACCTATACCCAGACCAGAGAAGCCGGATGGAATATTTCATTCTTGTCATCTTCCAAGACTATAATAGAAACATTACTCATGATCGATACACTCTATAGCACTCCACTTCGTCAATAAAGCATCAGTGCAAAATCCCAGCTCCATTGTGTGATGTTTCTTTTATGGACATGCGCCAAATTTACGCCTCTCCCGCATATACATCCCATTTCACATCACCTTCCAATGCCTATTCTAACCCATTCCAAGCGAAGGAGAACATCAAACAAAGGATTGAGCAGCCATTATCTCTGTTGTTAGGGGCTGCACTGCAAGTCGACTTCATTTGCATGGTGTTTGCCAAAACACCCTAGTGGGTGAGCACTATGTTTTGGTGCTTTTCTATATGAACCAGCTCACTAACTCAAGTCCTTCAGTATTAACCCCATCTTCCGAAACGTTATGATGTTAATTTCCGACGTCCTAAACTCTTGGAGTGCCTCGCCAAATTGCGTGCCTGAGGGTTCCATCCTAAGGCCTCAATATAGGGGGGCTGTTGGGACGGGATGCCTGACCGAACAGGTGCTTTCCTTTTGGACGCCAGCTCTGGTGTCTTCTCTCCTCTTCCCCCTCTTTATCCGATTTCAGCCAGGAATTTGGTCTCTAATTATCTCGACTGCTATACTTTCCCTATCAGACTACTCCCCTTCATTAACAATATCGTCTGGCAAAATCATATTGCCTTTACCCCCTAGATATTTGCTCCATTCATGAGCACACTTCTCGGATTTCGCTTCCCCCAAAGCTCCCACCCTCCGACACTGATTCGACCGATCCCACGGGCATCGCGTTGTGGAAGTTTGGCTGAAGGCAAGATCTCAGCATTTTGTCTCGGAAGCCGTTGCTGCTACCTGGTCAATCTATAACAAAGAATTTGTGAGTTATTCATCTAGAACCATGTGTTTTCGATACCAATGAAGACGATTGAGACTATTATTTCTCTATCTGACTTCAATTTAACGAATAACAAGCTCTTAAGCACGATACCATAAAGCAATATTGAGCTAATTCACCTGTGTTATAGACTGTGTCGAACTTGACGTTGACCTCACCTTTTCCCCCATCGGTCGTCAAAGCAATCAGTCCTCACTTGCAGCCTAAAAAAAGGGTCACCTTCGCTCAGGCATACCGGATGGAAGACTGGTAGGGGACAATTTTGAAACGCAACCAACATCTGCTATCTTAGTACTTACCAACACCCAACAAACAGCCCGTCCCCCATCAATTCATAAAGGTATGAATTCGTAGAGTGCCAGACCAGACGTCTCGTAAAGGACCGGAACCCAGCAAGCGTTTATAGTCACGACTGCTGCCTCTTGTTACAGCTTCCCCTTGAACGCGCTTGATTTGCATGGACGCCATTCACGACGAATGAGGAAAGTGGTTTCTGAAAAGGCAAGAGACGGCAGTTCCCGAGCTTATCAGGAATGAGCACACCGTTCAACTATCATCGTGGCTTCCCCCTGGTCTGGTATGTTGAGGTACCACCTTCTCTTCGTCTCAGCACTCGAACTTTTACTCCCATTTCTCTCGACCACCCGCTCTTCATGAAGCAGTCAATCTTGCATTTTTAACAACCAATTACAAGTCGTGAGTCTGCTACTGCCGAGAGAACGCAATCATGGCTCGAGGAAAGAAGCCCATCAAACCGACTCTGGTGAGTGCTTTCTATTTTAGCACTTCCCTTTGGCATTGTGTTCTTCTACGACTCGAGCCCCTTCTCTTCTTCCACCACAACCTGATGTTTCATCTTGACTTGCACAAAACCTGCTCATTTTGCTCTACCACCTTACTTCTATCCGAACTCAGCCCGTCATCTTCACTGCTGCTTGTTAGTTAGCAGCCCTTTCCTACTTGTGCCTTAAAACAAGAGAAGGACGCTTTACAAGCGAGTTATGTATGCCACTGACACCTCCCTTGGTCATCCTACGCTTTATCGAAGCCGTACCTTCAGTCGTCACAGAACAAAAAGTCACTGACTGTTGCATCTTCAATCCAGGTCATGACCCCCACAACGACAATGGGCAACAATGTGGCCAACTCTGCCAATCGACAAATCCCACTCTTTTGCACCGTGTGCCCAGAGGCCCCTCGTTTCTCGGACGTATCTCACCTGCTCACCCATATTGCCTCCAAAGGCCACCTCCATCACGAGACCCAAACCAAGCTCAAGGCTCACCAAGATATTGCCGCTGCGGTTACCCTTCAACGCTATGAGGAGTAGTACTCCCAAAACGGCATCGAAGAACTGCTCGTCGAGCGAATGAAAGCAAAGCAATTGAAAGAGGAGGCACGCAACAAGCGCAACCGAGCAAGTCAATATGCACACATAGTAAAGGTTTCTTTACCTTTCTGCATTTGCTTTTACCCCAATTTCTGACATTGGATAGCAGAACAAGCGGAGACACAAACGAGAAGCTTCGATAAGCCCTACCATCAAGCTTGAGGGAGACGAATTGATGGATGAGTTCCCATTGTTCCCCGGACTCTTCAATACCGATCAGTACGATGATGCCCCGGATGAGCTTCTTCTCGGAACAGATTCGTTGTCTCTGAAGGGCCAAGTGTGGCCAGGAATGGGTAAAATGGATCTTGCCAATGACGAGATGAAACGAACCCGAAACCAACGCAAGCCCAAGTCCGTAATTGAGAGAATGAAAAAAGCCTCTGAGTGTATTGAGCCAACCCAAGTTATCATGACTCCAGAGCTCAAGGTAGAAAGGATGAAGGATGTTTATGACGACACATCATCGCCTGTTCCTGGCCAGGAGGAGTCGGTATGTGAAGCCATGACTTTGAAAGCCCCCCTGAGTACTAACCTTGTGAGACACCACCACGAAAGCCTCCTAAGCAGAAGCGCAAGAAGCCCATACCTCTTGCAGAGATCTCAGGAAACATACCAAAGCAACGTCGAACAGCCATGCGGGGCTCAAAATCAAACACAGGGAAGAGAACAAGCACCAAAAAAGAAAAAAGTCATCGGAAAGAACCCGTGACATTCCCTTCGCCAGTACAACTCAAGCAGGTTCATGATATCTTTCGGGACGATGTCAGCTTCCCAGGTAGGTATCGCATACATGAAATCCGAGATCATACTAACCATCAAAAACAGATCCTACCAGCGAACCTCCACTTCCACACAACCTTAATAACCGCAGGTAAGACGTTGTACTACTCATTCGACCAAGTATTGACATTGAACCTAGATTTGATGTACGCAGCAGACATGAAGTTCGAAACATGAACAACTACCTTCAACACGACATTGTTTCTCCCACTCCGCATTCGAAGGATTTGACATCTCGACAACCTATTGCAAGGGAAAGGCCTAGCTCGCTTCGACCTGAATCATTTCCTCCAGGTATGTTTTGGAAGACAGACAGGTTTCGCTGGTTGGCGTGAAATGTGTTAGAATATTGACTTTGTACTTACGCATACCTAGGCTCTTTTAGCCATATTGAAGCTTCCTATGCGATGAAGGATGCCACCATCTACAATGCCTCGTCAAGACTCCCCTTTTCTTCTACAACCTATAATCAGTTTCGAGGGTTTGCCCCAGACCATTTTCGCATGGCAACAAACTACGGATTCCAATTAAAACAAGAAGATTACTCAGGGTCAATCACCGGAGATTTAACTCATGGGACAAACAACAGTCCATTTGTTGGGATGTCTGGAACCAATACTCTTTTCGCACAGGACCCTTCCTTCCTAAGCTCCTGCAACCAAGGGACGCCGAACACCACATTTACCCCCTTATCATTTTCTTCTATCAACGAGCAGCAGGAACACTCACACAATGACCCAGACATGAAGCCGCAAACACATATGTGCGACGTGGTTGACAGCAACAGTCTTTGCGGGGAACAAGATTTGGACATCAATGGATCATGGACTCTGCATGCTTCCAACCATGACTTGGACTTTCCCCATGGACTAACAATGGATGACTCGCAGATATAAATAAGGAGATGGATGAAAGGTCCACAGCACGAGGTGCACCTTGACCAAGACATCCATCTTCCTCACTTGCACCAAGCATGGTACCACATTTCACAGAACATGCCTGACTGGTTTCTTTCCTTATTACGAACATCAGCACTCTAAACTTAAGTCCCCGACAGAGATAAGTCTCGGCACCCTTATTGACATGACGACTCACCTTCGCACCGGTTTATATCAAACGATATGTGCTGAGGTATTCATGATGCAGGTAAACCATCTCTCTTCCCACATTTATCAGATGTGACACTGACCTGACCAAATAGTATTTAAAAAAAGCGTACTTAAAACATGCGACTATCACTGGTATTATCAGACTGACGCTTTGATATCTCATTCATTCTTTTGGGCGTTTCAACGAAATGGAGGCAATGGGCGGAGAAAACAACAACGGGAGTTTCGCATAACTTGGGACAAGGAAAAACGGTGCTCTGGTGATAAGGGAAGGTTAGAGGGGGCTTCTTTGTGGGACATAAAAACGAGTCAGTGGTGTTATGGAGAGGGAAAATGAGCAGTATGGGCACTTTGGCGTCTGGGAGGAAGGGCGAAATATCTGACATTGGAGTCCTGGGGTGTGAGAGCAAAGACATGTCAAGCATTTTACGAGAAGCTACTCGTTTCAACATTGGGTCTTATTTCTAATATAGGGTTTCTAAAACAGTGAAGAATACATGTTTGGTATTCGTTACAGTTGCTCGATACTTGACACAAGCTGATCGAGATGGTCCGATCCATTATCCATTACATCTGTGAGGGCACGACAGATACCCTTTAAACGACGCATCCTCACTTCTTGCTCCATCTGGCTCGATTTGAGAGCAGCGACATCGATGACTTTCTTGGGGATTCGGGCAAGTCTCGCCACATTCAAGCCATAAGAGCGATGGGCGACACCTTCGCCAACTTCGTACAGAAATGTGACCTCCTCCTCGCCATCCTCTCCTTTCTCTGCCTTGAACTTCATATGAACATTCTTGACACTATCGAGACTCTCAGCAACCCGCGCAAGGTTCTGGTAGTGTGTGATAAAGAGCGTTAGACAGCGCGTCTCGGCGACAACGTGTTGTAGCACGGCCTGGGCGATGGCGGCACCGTCGTGAGTACTTGTGCCGCGGCCTAATTCGTCGAGAATAACGAGACTTCGAGGGCCGGCAGAGCGTAGGATGCGAGCTGTCTCGGAGACCTCGACCATGAAAGTAGATTCGCCAGCGAAGAGGTTGTCGCGGGCACCGGTTCGCGTATGGATGGCATCGCAGAGGGTGAGGGATAGTGCGTCGGCTGGTACAAAGGAGCCGACCTGAGAGAGGAGGACAATGAGGGCGAGGGCGCGTACGAAAGAAGATTTGCCGCCCATATTGGGTCCTGTGATGAGGTGGGCAAGAGGTGCAGGGTGGGCGAGCGTCGTAGAAAAGGGAATGTAGCCGCCATCGAGGGTATGCTCGGCGATGGCATGGCGACCATTGGTGATGGAGATGGTTGGGTCGGCGGAAGAAGGGAGGAAAGATGGTCGGGAGTAGCCAGGCTGGGTGGCGACTTTGGAGAGAGAGAGAATGCAATCAAGGGTTGCAAGGGCGGAGACGGCATCGCGGAGAGGCTGGTAGTCTGCAGCAATGGAGGCGAGAAGGTCTTTGAAGGCCTTGTCGCATGCGGCTGCTAGGGCCTCGCGGCGCTGGTCGCGTTCGGTGATGGAGCGAAGGACTTCAGGGGTATGGAAGCGGGATAGCTTCTTTGTTCCAGAAATTTTGCTCCATGAAGCGGGGACATGTTTAATGTCTGTGTTGGGCACCTCGATGAGGTACTCGATGCCAGCGACGGTGACATAGTCGACAGTCTTCTTCTTGATCTTCTCAGCCGCGACAGCACGGTGACCGTCTAGCTCGTGCTCGACGTGAGCAATGCCGAGCTGGTGATCTTGCATATCCTCAGTTTGGTATTCATCACGGAAGAAGCCGTACTTGTCGTCTTTGCGAGCAGCGACGAGGTTGATGCGCTCAAGATAGGAAACGACGGTATCTAGGATTTTCGGGAGTGAACAGATAGCATCACTGAGAAGGGGGGAATTGAAAGGGGCGTCCGAGGGACCATTGACGGTCGAGTAGTAACTTGCGACCCTTTGCAGGGCCTGAAGGACCGAAAGTAATTCTGGGCGGGTGCATTTGCCGTAGTAGATGCGAATTAAGCTACGCTCAAGGTCGGTCTTGGTATTAGCCAAGAGTGTCTCCAGCTGAGAGACGGGAGTAGTTGATTGCTTGTTGAGAAGCTCTTCAACAGCGTTGAGGCGACCCTCGAGAAGTTGCTGATCGAGCAAAGGGCGCCCTACCCATTTCCGAAGGAGGCGATGGCCAGGACGGGTGAGTGTCTTGTCGAGGGCCCAAAACAGACTACCCTTCTCGGAATGGTCTGTAGAATTGCGGTACACCTCGAGACTTTCGAGGGTAGTGCCGTTGATGAGCATGTGTGAACGTGTGCTGAAGCTCTGGAAGTACTTGGTAAGATCAAAAATGTGCTCGAGACCATACTCTTGAAGGTGATTGATCATGGCTGAGAGGCAGATGGTAACGGGCTCAGGGAGTTTCAAAACCTTGTCGAGAAGGGCGGCAGCAGTCTCGTCCTGCGCCTTATCCCTGAGTTTGTCGGCATAGAACTGAGTAACATGTGAGTAAGCTTCAGCGGCCATGGTCTTAGCCTTGGGAACGCGTTCGACTCGACTACGGTCACCGAAGACATTTGTACTGCTTCCCGATAGGTGCTGTATGAGTTTGTCGGTGCCTTTGGTCAGGTCTCCCACAATCAAGAATTCGCAAGGGGAGATGTGCAACAGTCGAGTTTCGATCTCGCTCCGCATAAATCCGTCCTCAAAATTGTCGTAAATGATATCTCCTGTCGCTGGCTGGACAGCGAGAATGCCGACGTCAACTTTCTCATCCGTACCCCAACCCTTGGCTTTGGTCTCAGTGATGCAGAGCAGATAACCACCTGAAGGGGCACCAGAACCACCACTCTGGTCCAGTTCGCCATTCTCATCGATATATGTACCTTTGGTGTAGAGACTGGTAAGTTTGCGGACAAAAGGCGTATTGCGGTTGTCTCCAGCCTTCTTCAATGCGGCAGTTTCGATTTGTCTTACAACGCCAACTTTGTGACCAGCGGCTACAAGACGCTTTGCGTGAACCGGAAGACGATGAACCGGAATACTCGCAGAGGCGAAGCGATCCAAATGAGCTTCTGAAGGGTCTGTGAAAGTCAGGATCTCTAGGTTTCGCGGAGTCTCATATGAACCGAGGACTTACGCTCATCGTAACGCATCTTTCCCGGGATACAGACTATACTCAACTCTTTGGCCGCAATGCGGGCATCTTCACCAAAGAAGCGAAACTTATAGCCGACTTCGACAATAAGGACGGTATCCATATGCTTTCTTTTAATGTCTAGGAACTGAATCTCCATGGGCGTCAACTTGCCCGTCTTGGAACCCCTTTTCTTTGTCTTTGCCGGCGCCGGGGACTCTTCCTCAGCCCCTTCAGCATCAGCGTCCTCGTCTTCTCCAACAGGCGCGGTATCTTGGATATTCCGATGCCATGCCATGGCGTCTGGATGACCGAGTTTCTTGACGAACTTCCTATGTAGTTCCTGATGATGTCGCCTCTCATCCTCATCCTTATACTCATCTTCGTTCTGGGCCGACTCTGGGTTCTTATCGCCATCTTGGATATTCTGTGTGCTCGAACCGTCGTATCGGTATCGTTCTGTACGTGTCCCGATGGTTTCTTGTTCACTGGCTTTTGATTTCGAGAAGAAAGTGCTTGTCTCATGGTCCTTGGTAGCATCATCGGCTCGGACCCTTTTGATGGACTTTTCTGGCTCCGCATTCTCCTTTTCTATATCATCCAATGATCGTTTCTGAGAGGGCAAGTTGACGTCTTTGCTGGGGGATTGTGACTTGGCCGATTGTGCTTTGCTTTGCTTCTCGAAGGCTGCCGCTAAGCCATTGACTGTTCTTGGAGTGAAGAACGAGGTAAGAGACTTTTGTTTCTTCTCGCCTGATTTAGGGGTGGGAGCCATTTTTGGAAGCCAGAGTTGGCAGAGGGAATGGATGGCTTCAATAACAGGGGATGTTCACTTCTTTGGTAGAGCCATTGATTGATTGAATTTCGAGGTGGCGACGTTGGAGAAGCGCGTCTTGGTAGCTGAGACGCGTTGAGTGGCTGATTATACGCCCCACTCTTTTTTATCTATTGCTGCCCTAAACTCTGAGATTCTCAGGGGGGAAGTATGTTGTTCCATGGATGGATATTGGATTAATAGTGCTCCCATAAACTACCTAGGTGATGTAAGACATGTGTCTTTGATATTTCCCATTGTACCCAAAATATCACAAGAGACTTGGTTGGGGTGGAAAGTTGGGTTGCAAGAATGATTAAGACCTGGGAAGAGGTTTAACAAAAGTCAAAAGTAAGCTGTGCCTTTACCTTTATTGTTTCTATGTAACCAATCCATGCAGTATAAGAGAAAGTGACGCGATGGGCTGTCATGCCAATGTCTCTTTTGTTCAGTAAAGCTTGGGCAACAACTACCTTATCCATCCACACCTCAGCAATAACTTATAAGCGCTTAGACCAGAAATTGGCTAGGGTTTGATATTACCGACATTCATCTCAGGTCGCAAGGCATGCCCGTATCTATCTGTTGTGGCTACGTTTACCTTTATAATGGATATCAAGCTGTCATGACCATGATGATTTGTGGCTTGGGTGTATTTCTGTCATTCCTGTACATAAAGACTCGTATCATCATACCAAGCCAGTCACGGTGCAATTTGTTAATCAACTCCATTCTCTTGCTGAAAATGGACTGCATCAATGCAAGATTTCCTAGTGGTCACATGAATTTCTTGGCTTCAGAGGCCGGCGCTTGCATTGAGGCTATGTCGCTACCCATGATGAGATATAGAGCTCTCATGATGCATGATTTTACCCCAAATGCCCCAC